>BMAV01027883.1:114741-159582 GCA_019973955.1 Trichonephila inaurata madagascariensis | reverse complement strand
ATTTCATATTTGGTTAAAGATGTTTAAATGTTAGGAAAAAAAAAATTCTTCAAAAAGATTTTTTTTTTAATTAAAAAAAAGTCGTATTTTATGCTTATACTTTTAAATAAAATGCATTTTGTATACATATGTACTTTTTAAGAGAAAGTTTCTGCAAAGAGCAAAACTTGGCAACACCGGAGCGCGTGAACTGATTAGTTGGAAACACAAGATAGTTTTTATCGTGTGACTATGACGTCACATGAGTTTTTGAACTGATTGGCTAGAATCACGTGGCTTTCACTATCATGTGACTATGACGTCACATGAATCAGCCTCATTGGTACTTTCAACGAGATACTTTGTCTTGCCATAATTGTGGTACTGTACAGGATTGGTTTGAGGAACATGTAGACCACTTTGTTGAGTTAATCCCTCAATCTGCGACCCGCGGGCTGCATGTGATCCGCCGGCCTTTTCTAAGTGGCCCGGTCATGGCCCATTGAGAAATTCAATCATTTAAGAACAATGCACTGAAAAATTAGCGGGAAATTCAATCAATTAAATCTGTTGATTTTTTCTTTTTTATGATAGTAGAGTGTAAACAAGAGACTTGGTCATGGATGCAAAATCGAAACTACCCCATAATTCATTGAAAAGTGCATAAAAGTACATATTTTGCGTGTGTGTTTGATAAAAGGATTAATACAGTATTAAAGTAAAAGCCGAAAAATATATCTATATTTTTAATATTTTGATCAATTTTGCTTTGGTCTCAATGTTTTTTCTCCAGTATCCTCATAGTGTGGCCCGCATAAAATACCTGTCATATGTATGTGGCCTGGCGGAGAAAAAGATTGAGTACCCCTGCTATAGAGCATTTGTGGGATGAAACTGAACCATATAACATCTAAAAGAAGTCTAACACGGTATTACATCTCGAAAACGACCCATTAACATCTCATACAGTTCATACCAAAAAGAATCAAGGATGAATAAATGCAAAAGGTGGACTCACGACACACTAACAGATTGGTCATAATCAAGTAACCATTCAGTACATGTATAAACAAAACAAGATTAAATACTACACTCCTCTCTTGTTTTACTCGAATTGACGAACTTGTTTTCAAAAAATTAAAATGGGAACAATAGACCGCATACATATTAACGAGGCATACTTCCTGCGGTTGAAAATAATGTTTTTATAATTGCAGTTAATTACTGCATTGTGTCACAATGAAGCTTTTTAAAATAACAAACGAAAGTTTTATTTATGCGAAATAATAAATGAAAAAGATCAACTATATTAATTACATTTTTATTTTAGATGAATATTTGAGTTTGTTATAGTGGTTATAGATATTTTTATAATGGAGGCTCTTGTGTTTCTCTAAATTTAAAACAAGTAATATATTTTTTTTTTGAAGTTAATTCCTACTTTGTTAGAAAAGCGAACAGACACCATCAGTTGTAGCTAGTTGTAACTTCATCAGAAATAACGCAGAATAAATTTAAAATTAAAAAACAAAATTTAATTAATGAATTAATATTTGAAAAAACTGTATCGTGAAACTCGAATGGATGAATAGAAAGCATTTTATTAACGATTGAAAATTTGAACGATATACATAGGGAGAGGGTGAACTAATAGAAGAAACTGAAAAAAGCAAAATATATTTCAAATGTTTTTTAAGAATTTGTCTGACATGTTAATTAATCAAACATTTATTTTTGTGTCATTTTTCAATACAGTCATATATTAATAAATTTTTCTTAATGTACAAACTGAAAAATCTATGTATATATAACCAATAATATAATACATACTGAATTTCTATAAATGTAAAGAAGCAAAGAAAAAATAGAAGTATAATCAGACAATATAGGTCAAGAATAAGTTAGCCACAGTATTAGCCTTTTACTCTTTCACATTTGTTGGTACATATGTTGTACCATCAATTCTTATCTGTTTATTGTGTGGTGGTACATAAAACATACGTCTTGTTTGAATGCTTTAGAAATTGATGCTAAGTGGTACACTACCTGAACCATCATAGAGGTCAACTATTAGTTATTCAAGTTTCCAACAGATGTCAGAAGCTCATTATATGCAAAGGGTTTATACAGTAGTTCATTCTTTGATCAGCTGAGAGTGTGAGTGGTATTTTTTGGAAGTGATTGTATAGTGTATTTTTAAGTGTAAATGAAAATGATTCTTGTGATATTTGATACAAATCAGTTAAGTACATATATTATGTAACTAAATAAGTCAATATTACAATAATTAGTACCTCACAGGTGCATTACTAGTATGAAAATATGAGTCCAAAAAAATATACCGCCATGCTATTGAAGGCCATCCTCTTTACAAATACAAAATGGATTCCATTTATTTTTTCGCAATAATGGACATGTTTATTGTGCCAGAGAGATTTGTTGTAAGTTACATTTTTTAAAATAATAATAATATTTATTAAATAATAGTACATACAAAATTATACAAATGTCCTGAATGAGCTATATATATAGTTTGTGTTCAGGAAAAATAAATACAACTAATACACTTGTTATATATGTTGACTAAATAAAAACTAGGTAAAATAAAATAATGTATAGAATAGAATATTTAACATTAAAGCTAATATTAGGTAAATTAGAACTAAGCAAAAATTAAGCCTACAACATTAGATTAGGAAAAACTTAATACACAGGATGAATAACAGTATAAGATGAAGAAAGAGTATTTATTTATTTTTCAACTATAAAATAACTAGTTAAACCTACTACTGTGCCTAGGGAGGAAAAAATCATATTTCCAGAACTATCATGCGGCTTGAACATGGTGGTACAAAATATGTACCACCTATTTTTTAAAACTTCGGACACCCCTTATTTTAAAAAGTGTTTAATATTATTAATATGTACCAGCCTTTGTTCAATAATTATAGTTTTGTGAGGTCTATCTAAAATATTTGTAATTATTTTCCTCTAGTGCATTGTTTTTGTCAAAAATTCAGCACATTAAAAAGTTAAAACAAAAATTACAGGTTTAAAATATTGTTTCCAGACCAGCCAATATTTATCTGTAATTCGCCTATACTACTGGGGTGTAATAAAAGGAAATAAGAGTAAGAATAAGCCTAGTCATAACATTAGAAGGTTATATTAAATGTACTAAAATCAGGTTACCAATGCTGTTATCAAATACAATTAGGAAGGAATAATAAAATTAAAAATATGTAATGCAGAAAATATTAAATATAAATGAATATATAACATCACATCGTTATCATAATTTCGCGCCAACCAGAGCTAATTTAAAACAGCAATGCATAAAAGTAAAAATTAGTTAAGGTGACTACCGAAAATTCACCGTTTTGGTGAAAATTTTCGAAATTTCTTTTATGTTTTTATCTGATATTCCATACATTTAAGATTCCAAAAACACTATTTTTGTTTCTACGATATTTAGAAGCAAAGTTATAGTAAACCGGAGTAAAAGCAATTAGTAAACCGGAAATGGAGTTTACAAAACTGGAAACAGATCCCTACACAAAACACTTTTAAGATATCGAATTGAAATTTTCAGAACATGTTTTATTCAGTTCTATCTGTGTCATGAATCAAAATCTAATCTCTGTGTATATATTTGTGTACTTTATTTTTTTTTTTTATGAAAAAAAATCATTAATTTTTTTAAAAATCGAGGTTTTGCATAAAATTTGGCATAAAAAAACTTTCGAAAGTATTACAAATCTTTTAATTCTTAACATATATAAAGATGTTATTTATGTACTGTATAAATATTATTTGAATACATGTATTAGAATTTTGTATAAAACATCGTAACTCCAATTTTTCATCAAAATTTCACTAAAAACGACAATTGTAAAACTCGCAAGAAAACAGCAAAAGGGTAAAAAAAAAGTTCGAATTAGATAAACATGAAGGTAAAGAGAGCTAGAGCTATAAATATGGTGAGTTTAAAAAATGTATAATTAATAGAAATTTTTTCATATTCAGCTAAAATCTTTAAATGCATTTTCTGAGAAACTATGTTTTTCAATTTTTTGCTTCATGGTTTAAGTTCACTGCACAGGATTTCTTTTTTAGATATTGAATTGAAATTTTCAGAAAATGTTTTTAGTTTTATCTGTATTATAGAATATAACCTATTCTCTGTGTACACGCATTTATGTATTTTATTGCACTTTTTGTGAGAAAATAACATTTTTGTAAAAAAATTTAGTTCTTGCATAAAAATTGACATATTTCAAAAGTATTACAAATCTTACAGCTCTAAGTACAAATAATGATGTTATTTGTGTGTGTGTGTACCGTATAAATATTATTCCAATATATAAATTAGAAAATTCAATACAAGGTTACCATAACTGCAATTTTTCAGTAAAATATTACTCAAAATTCCTAGTTTTTTATGTCCTCTTTCAAATGAAAAAGTGTTTATTTAGTTGAAAATTTATATATTTAAAAAAAAGTGCTCTGAAGGTAGTCGCATACCTTAATAAATAAAATCAGTTTTAACATCGGATGCTTGAAAAAAAAATAATAAACATCAATTTCTGAATTATGTCAAAGATACTAAATGCAACATATACGGTCATTTAAAAATTTGAAATTCAATGAATACTTTTTTTTTTTTCGTTTGCGCAACAAAACAAATTTATATATATAAAAAAATTCATTTCCTATTTTTCACTTATACTTCGACATTTCTTCCTGATTGAAAAAAAAAGATATAAAAAACATTGTTTAAAATAAAATTTTCCTCTATTTGATTTCACCCATTTTAATATTATGAACTACGCTCACATAAATACGATAACAAATCAAAGAGTCCGAAAATTTTGCATAATATAATCCGTTCCCTCCATTTACGAAACTTTGGCGTTCGTTTTAGAAAACTGAGAGATAAAAACATTTTAATTATTACTTGATAAAATTAAAATAGTAAATAACCAAAAACACACTGATCTTAAATTATTTTATAGTTTGCAGGTAATTATATAATAAAAAAGCACCTATTTGATTACATAAAAATGAAATTACGAAGTGTCCACGTGGAGCGAAAAAAAGGTAGTAAACAAATAGGTACTCACGATGCACACATCGGCATTCCAGCGTCACCCAACATCTTTCCCGCCGCAATGTGGAAGTGGAATGCGGCGGCGGCGAGCGATTCAACCCTTTGAGCAGGGAGGGAAAAGGAGGGGGGAAGAGACCGGCGGCTAATCTAACCAGTTTGGGGCACAGGACAGGTCGCTGAATGTACACACTGACCAGCTGAACCCCTAGTTCCAGACCGTTTTTTCATTAAAAAGGAAGTGTCATTTCAATTTTTGGAACAATTAAGCCAATCACATCTCTTTCAAAGAACACTTGCTGCAATACGGGTTTTGTACTCCACATTAACCCAATAATGTATTTGTAGCTATTTCCAAATTAATTTCTAGGTTTAATTATTCAATGGTGCTTGTCATGATGAGTGAAAAACAGGCTTACTAACACTGGCACAGCTAGTTCTGAGTGGGCCCCGTATCAAAACTTCTTCGAGGCCCTTTTTTAAAAGTGAAAACCTTGTTAGTGGTACTGTAGTTACACATGTTGGGCCCCTTTAGCTTCGGGGTCCCGTATCATTGATACGGCGGATACGGTGGTAGCTACGCCCCTGCTTACTAAGAATTCTTGAGCAAGGGCGCACACAAGGGGGGTGGGAGCTCACGGGTCCGGACCTTCCCATAGCCCTTGTTTTTTTCTTCTTCCTTGATTGATTATACTCCTATGCATATAGTACGTAAATTTTTTTTAAAGTTTATTTGAATAATTAATGCTAATTATTAATTTAATAATTTATTTATTTCTGTTTTTTGTTACCAAAATCGACAAAATCAAAAGAATAAGTTTCGCGGCGTATTGCGGCATGATACGAGAATATTGAACTTTACACCCTGGCGTGCGCCACTGTTCTTGAGGAACAATTCTGATGTGAATTGGGTTGCAAAATAGAAAAATTCGTTATGAATAATTTAGTTTCATTATACTATGCGGAGTTAGAATAAGTAGAAACGAACGAAGTCATTCACAAAACCTGCAACTGTTCAGCGAATAATTTTAATGCATTGATGCATGCAAATATTTTTTTAAAGTATGCCTCATTAACAAACATTATGAAAATAGAAAAAAGCAAATTTGAAGAAATACGTCTGAATTTCCTTTTCGTAAAAAAGATTGTGTGGAAATTCTATAAATACAGTCACAAAGGAAACATGAAAATTACTGCATTTTACGTTTATATTTCCAAACCGATTTCTACATATAAGGCTGATCTGTTATCAAATATTGTGGAATCAATGTTACCAGTTGTAAATTTTTATTGATAGCAATACTGCTTCACAAAAATCAACACTTTTCAGTTCTTTCTGGAGATAAAGACAATACATTTTTTCCGTTGAATGAAAAATATATATCTCCGTAATTCTTTATTTTAATATTATATAACATTCAGCACTTATTCAATTCAATATGATCATGATCTCCAAGTACTCCACTTAAGAAATCTTTAAAAAAAAAAGCTGCAACTATTTTATTCCTATACTATACTCCACTATATTTCAGTGCAATACAGAAACAGTAATATAATTGAATATATATGTATATTTTTTAATAATTTCTACCAGAAAGATTGAAATGATTTCAAAAATAAAAGAATAATACATATATTGAAAACTTAAAAGGATGGATGCTGCAATACTATAAGCAATGCTGGCTGAGAACAGTTTTTAATTTTATATAAAAATAAGGTTTCATCAGGCTAGTCAACCTTGCCCTTTCTGTTTATAATACTGGGCAAAAATCCTTTTTATATAGAGACTGCCAAATAAATTTAATTCTATTACATAATTTCAGTGTTTTATTACGGTAAAAGCAAGCCATCCCCCCGCCCCCCCCAAAAAAGCAGCGAAAGTACCGAAAGCATTTCCTTCAAAGCGAAAGACTGATAATCCGAGCTAGAAGTCAAGCTAGAAAGGAGCCACTATGGTTGTGAGGATTGCAAACAACCTTTTGTCTTGTTTCGAGCCGATTATTCCTAATCGCGAAAAAAACGAGAAAGGCATTCGAAGGATTTATATCTATGGAATGCGGCGGGCGTCCCATCTGTCACGGCCACTTGAGCACGCTCGGTTGCAGTTCCGCTATGCGTCACTCCTCCTTTGACAATTAAGTGACGACTACGCTAAAGGGTTCTGTTCCCAAAACACGACCTTCGTCGCATTCCGCGTTCCAACCCCACAAAAATGAAAATTCGTTAAAATCGATGTATTAGAACAGTCCATGAATATGTTGCAGGAAAATGACGAAATTAGGAATCTCATCAAATCTCTAAGGGATATAGATGATCATTTGACAGTAGATGTTAAAATAACGTCTTTTCAAGGTGATTTCCCTGATAAAAGTAAGGGATTTGAAAGAATCCCTAAGATGTTTCAGTGAAATGATGAAATAATATTGTCAAGAGTTTAAAAGTGTTTATTTAACAAATAGGGTGCATTATTAAACGTAGAAGTCAATGAAATACAAATTATTTATTCGAAACTAATTAACAAATAATTAGAAAATTAGGCTGGTATTTTTTGGCGTATAACATCTTTCCTCCCGGTTGCTTACGCACTAAAATATCAATTTTTATTTTTTAGTTACTTTTTATTATATAGTTACAGTTAATATAAATATGTTTTTCATATGGCAGAATCACAATATTAAATGGAAAAATAGAAAGCGATTTTCCTTTCTATATAAAATGTTGGACCTTTTTTTTTCCAATTTATTTATTAATTAAATTTAATTATTCCAATAAAACAGTATATTAAGAAGAAATCACATTCTCAGAAATTAGGCTCTCCCAGGAAGGATTCGAAAAGCCGACCTTTGGATTAAAAGCCCAACGCGCTATCCATTGCGCTATATGGCCACAACGAACGATTTTACTTTTTATATATGGTGTCGGGACAATTATTCTATTTATTCATTAATTAATATTTGAAAAACTGTATTAACATCAAGTGTCATCCACTAAAAGTTTAAAAAATGTATTTGAACTTGAGTGGATGAATAAAAAGTATTTTATTAACGATTGAAAATTTGAACAAGATATATATCAGTCGAACCTCTATATAACGAACCTCTGTATTGCGAATTTTTCTATATAGCGAACTTTTTCCTGGAATCTTGAACATTTCACGATTTTCTTCGTAAAATAACCTCTTTATAGAGAAGTGTATTTTCCATATAACGAACTCTTTCTTTTGAGATTCAGTTTTTGTTCGCCTTTTTTTAAAAGTATTTCTGAAAAAATTTCAAGGTTATTCACTCTTTAATACATTTTATGGTAGTCATAAATCTTGAACTGTGGTTTTGTTAGATCCAAACTCGCCGAGAGCAATAGAGTTCTGAACGTTTCATCCAAGAGGTGCAACCTTTAACCCCCATTGCCCAGTTCACTAGAAACATCTTCGATATCCTTTTTTACCCTCAGCTGTCCCGTGTCCTAATTATAAAATAATGTATGTTTAATATTACTTGCATGCTTTAAATTATAAAATGTTCTTAAAATTCATTCATTTTAGTATAAAATTATTTTCTTAGTACAGAAAATACAGTGAATTCTTCAACAATCTTTTTCTTGTTTTCCTTCCAGTTTTTCTTTTTCTTTCTTTTTTGATGGGTAAGATATATAAAATAAACATATATTAATTTAAAAAAAGGTGTGAATAATTACTTTTTTACACCTCTATATAACGAATTTTCCATATAACGAACTTCTTTCTGGGATTTAGCGACTTCGTTATATATATAGGTCCGACTGTGTGTGTGTATATATATATATAGGTAGAGTGTGAACTAATAGCAGGAATTGAAAAATGTAAATACTACGCTGATTTTTCGCAAATTCGTAACAAAAATTATGAAAAGTGGCTGAATATCTGACAAAGATAAGAGCAGTGTAACGACATTTGAATGAAATGAAAATTAGTCTTCGATGATTTGACAAAAAATTCCACTTCAGAAATTAAATTGAACAGAAAAGAGGTTTACTGTGTTCAGAAGCTTTTAAATTGGATAATAAATGGCAGGTCATACGTTGAATTTTTAAATTATTCCATACTCAAAAATTTTCGAATTAAATAATGTTGCGACGAGAGTGGAAAAGTTTAAAAAGTAATGTCATTTCCGAACAATACTAAACGGTTAAAGGTACCACAATTTAATGCAATCATGAGCAAATTATATAACTAGTATGAAATATGTTTCAAAAAGATTGACAGAGTAATGCACGAGAATCACAAAATGTGATCTTTAGATGTTTTTAAGCATCGAAAACCATTACAAACAAGTTAATTTTCAACAATGCTGCGTGCCATTAAACTACGTGTGACGGGCTGAATTTTAAATAGAACTTGATTTAAATTTCCTATTTAAATTTGATATCATTAGTTTTGACTTGTATTAGGATATACAAAAGGAATGCAAAAATTATTTTAATGAGAAGATGAGATAATTTGTCGGAGAATGCGAACTCAAATGATCCAAGACGCATTATCTAAAGGATTATGGAAGTGACATGACGAAGCATGTGTAAGCTATGTAAATGATCTATACACATCGTGCTTTGTTAGATAAATTGACAAACGAAAAAGGATTTTTTTCCAATTCTTAAAATACTAGTTCACTCTCTCCCTATGTATATATCTTGTTCAAATTTTCAATCGTTAATAAAATACTTTCTATTCATCCATTCAAGTTCAAATACATTTTTTTAAAATTTGTAGATGATGTTAATACGTTTTTTCAAATGATGATGATTGATTGAATATTAACGTCGCACTGTTCAGCTACACGAGGGCTTTTGGCGACGGACCACGTAATTTTGAACAATGGTCAAGTGATGTGGACGACACCTGAGCTGGCACTCCCTTCTCCTAACTACCACACCAACGGGAGGACGTTTCGGCTCTCGACAAATTTAACGTGCATCGCTGCCCTATACGGTGGGTCTTTAGTGGTACGGGGCTCGAACTCGTGACAAGGCAAGCCGCGATCCGATACCTATACCACTCGGCTATCGCGGCCATTAAGTTTTTTCAAATATTAATTCGTTAATTAAATTAAATTAAAGTAATTACAGGTTTTCGGCGCCAACCTAAATTCGTCTCTATTTTTGTAGCAATGTAACTGCTAAAACAATGACAAATTTGGCGTTGAAAACCAGTTTTTCAGCCAAACCGGGTTTGCATTGTTACAACAATGCAGACAAATCATACTCTTTTTTTTTTTTTTAATTCCTACTATTAGTTCACACTCTCCCTTTATATACATATATCTTGTTCAAATTTTCAAATCATTAATAAAATACTTTCTATTCATCCATTCAATGTAGGAATCGACTTAAAATTTATATATATATATATTACTTGGTTTTGAATACTTTTATACAGCTGTTTTAAAATTTGCAATTAAAATGTATTTGTAAAAGACATTATTTTTGAATCATATTTTAAAAATATAACAATTTGTTGGTTTTCTGATATTAAAAACTCAGAAACAAATGGTATAAATACCCTCTATTTACTCCAACACACACAAAAAAAAAATCGAAATATGCAAATTGTGTTGATTATAAAATTATTTTAAAATTTCTAAATTTGAGCGGTAAATTTTAAAATTTCATTTTGATCAATATTTTTACTATCCCGCAATTGAAAACCATGTTGGTAAGCAGGTGAGATAATATAAATGTGCACTTTTTGAATCAACTGTTACAACAGGAAATGAGATATTTTAGGCAACCCAAATCTCAGTAATCAAATGTATGAAATTCCTATACAAAATAATTTTTTAAAAAAAAACACTCTTTATAATTTACTACCTTAATGATTTGATTTTACACATTTTTTACTACGCGCTTGCCATCTATAGTCATTGACTGATCAAAAATGCACATTTTAGACGACACTTGTAATATAAAACAGTCAAGACAAAAGAAATCTGAATTTGATAATTTCACACCCAAAGTTATTCGCAATGAATAAGCAAAAAAAAAAAAGGGGGGGGGAGATTTTTTTAAATTTAACTATTTAAAATTAAAATGATGCAGTTCGAGGCAAAAGAAACTAACAGATATGCTAATTTAAAACGTATTACAAAAATATTCCTCTGAAATTTAAAAAATAAATTTTCAGTTAAAGAGAGTGCTGAAAGCAGATTTAACACAAATGAGTTTGGCAAACGAAGTAAGTTACATCGGATTCATGATAATACATATTTATTGAATACTTAAGGTGTGTTGGAAAGCTAAAATCTTATTTCTTTGACAATTTGAGATTTGTACAATTTCAAATTGTATAGATTTTAACCTTTCTAAAAATATCTTATTTTAACCTCTGGGGTAGTTAGAAGTTCTTAAAATCTATTTTTAAATAATCGTTGAAACTGGGCCCCATTTGAATGGCGAAAAATGTAAACAAATACTTCGTTTTTGCTTAAAAGTTGAACGTCTGATATAAACCAAAACATGTATCTTCTGTTGTAAATTGAGCCTTTTATTTTTTTTTATTTTTTTATTTTCTAGCCGATCAGAAGTCTCAATGTATACATTAAAATCAATTTATCTCAAAATGTAAATTTTGGTGTTTGATGTACCTTTTCTGAGAAACTACTGCTCACATGTAGGTAATTTTTTATGGTATATTTATAATGATGACTAATATATATTGAAATGAGCATTTTGTAAAAAACTCAAAAATATATTTTTACAAAATTTTTTTATGTGAAAAATGAGTCAAATTTCAGTATTTTTGGTAAAATATTTTATAAATTACGAAAAAATTCAAAATTAGCTAAAAGCTCCTTTCAGTAAAATGAAAAAAAGTGTACTTAAATTGTTTGAAAAATTTCAAACATGTACATATAATAGATTTTGAGAAAAGGTACATCGAAAACAGCCAATTTAACATTGTCGGTATAGAGGTGTTTCCTACTCCCCTTAAAGGAATATAAAATAATTAACATAAAATTATTTAAATAGTATTAAAAAAATATATACCAGGAAATTTTTGAAAATAGTTCTTTTACTGCCATAGAAAACCTAGAGAAATTAGCTTAAAGGAATATAAAGCTGGAAATAAAAAATTTAAGCCAACGAATGCGAATGTCAGAATGGAGATTCTAGATTCTTAAATATATATATTTCACATTTTATTGCCATTCTATTCTTCGCCGATGATTCAACAAAACACTGTAACTGCCAAACAATTATAATTAGAGTCTTCAATACTTATGTTGTGCAATGTTGAGATGTATTTTGACATCTAGTAGCTGAAATAAATTTTAAAACAACATAAATAAATGTTATGTTTGGAAGGCTTGAGTGACATCGTAAAAGAACAAAGCGTGTTTCATAGTTTGATTTTCACAAAATCATGTACTTTTAAATCGCTTTGAAAGATTCCTTGTTTTCAATTAGCTTGACTGCAATCTTGCTAGTGTATTGGTGTTAATTAATGTATAAATTAATGAATATTTTAATGAAACATTTTAGAACAAAAAAAATTATCTTTAACTCCCGATTTTGTATAGATTTGAAACAGTTTATGAAATGATTTTTATTCTAATAATTTCATAACTAAATATTTCATTTTTAAAGCTACAAAAAAAAATCGATTTAATACTGATAGATACTGTTTTAAAGTAAATGCAATAAGGATGAGACTCATTCTAAAAAAAATACATTTTTGTAAACCTTGTTTCTTTTTTCATTCCTGCCGGTTAATATTCTTTCTAGTTTTTAATAAATAAAGAAAGCTATACATTAAAAATCTACTTAAAATATGCATGCGATTTTATTTACACAGAGCTTTTTTTTTTCATACAAAGAAAAACATTAAGAAAACTCTTCTTCTCTAAAGGAGCTGGCTCCGCATTGGTATTTAACCTTTGCAGATCTAGTATATTCCTCAGGAGCTGGTATCACTTTTTAGAGCGGCACCATATAGGCGCGATACCAATTGCCGCAAGTAATTTTTGGCGCCCAGTTTCCTCCCCAAAGGATGGCACCTGAGCTCTGGCGATGCGAAACCGTATTTAGGATTTTAATTTTGCCGAGAGCACCCAAGCCAAATAGGCACTCAAGGAATTTTTTTCATGCTGTATAAACATACGAAATGGCCACTGTCGATTTCCTGCATCATGAAAATCCACCGACTTAGGCTGGGGTCGAACCCGCAACTTTGGGTGGAAAACACCAGCGACAAACCAACCATGCCACCCAGCCGGCTACACTAAGAAAACTTGTTCAATTTTAAAAAAGTTAACATAATTATGTACAAAAAATACAATTTCGCTCTCTAGTTTATTATATTAACAAGTAGATTATTTACTTTCTTCTACATAAGAAAATAATAAAAATTTTGTTGGTAAATAGAAAATATGCAACACTTTTAAAACACAATATTTATTATTATTTTTTAACAATATGTAGTAATCGCTGAGAGAAAGTGAGTGATTCTACAATGGGAAAAGGAAGTTTTTCATTAAAAGTTTCGTGGAATCTTCTTGAATAAAGCATACGATTAGTAAAAGAAAATTGTAAACATAGTAGGATAAAATAGTAGGAAAAACTAAAATTGAAGATTTATAGAATAGAAATGCGTGAAGCATAACATTAAGATGCGGAAAATACGGGGGATGTAGCAGCAACATCATTAACGAATTGTCGAAAATGATTATCTTTCCGAAGACCATAAAAATAATAATTAGAATATAAACGGAGAAACTTCGATGAATAGGAAGTTGGAAGACAATGGTTGGGGAAATTAACGCCAGACGCACCACGAATGCCAATGCCTTAAACACGTAATTCAACCTTGGATTAAGTGCTCTTGGCAGTAGTAAATACACCATTGTTCAATTCGCAAAAAAGTGAACTCTTATAACTCATATCTAGATTCTTTTAAACAAGACATGGTTTAATGAATATAAACGTTTGATCTAAGTCCGCTTTAAATATTGAGAATAGCTAGGATTACATCCTAAGTGGATTAGCACAGCATTCCAAAAATAATAGAACAAAATATAATAGTGACACACACAGAGACGTCGAAATACCATCCAATACAACGGTCGCCAAACTTTTTAACCTCACGGACCAGTAAATTCATAGTTTAAATCCCAAGGTCCACTAATAGGATTTTTTAAGAGTTAAATATATTTATAAAAAAAAAATGTGATCTAAGAACACATAAAATGTACCTAGTTAATAAAATGAAACTATTATTTAGAACCAAATTATGAAAACTTTATTAATAAACTATAATAAAATAAACAAAAGTTGCATAAACAAAATAATTAACAAATGGTTTAAGTATATCAAACTTTTAGCATTATACATTCCTTGTGTGATGGATGTTTCTGCTTATTAGAAATAAGATTATGGAAATTTGGATTCAATGTTGTTACTGCAAGGAGAACTGCATTTATTTCAAGCTGAGATCGGTACCTTTTTTTGATGGCTATGACAGATGAAAAAGCCTTTTCACATAAATAAATTGTGGAGAATTGAATCAGAATTTTCTTCGCTGTTCACTAAGAAAAGGGTATTCACTTTTTATGGAAAGCCAAAACTGAAATCTTGATAAGGATGAATGAAATTTAAATTTGAGAGTTTCATCCCACGATAGGTCGATGAGGCTTTCTTTTAGAGGCATGCTTAAATTATTATTCTGAATTTCACTGAAAACGGATCTATTATCCACATATTACTATGTCTGGTATCTTCAGTATTTGTGTAATAACGAGGCAAAAGATTCTATAAGTGATTGCAAGTGCTTTTTAACTAGAATTTCTACTTGCTGCATCTTAAAACATAACGTGATGGAAAAAGTATATTCCACATTTTTCTGGGGTCCAGCGAAATTTTCTCGCGGACCACCACTTTGGTGACCTCTGATCTAATAGAAACATACCTCTCACATTGCATTTCCATTTAAAAATTTACTATTGAATAACCATGCATTTTTATTTTATTTTATTTATAAAAAAAAACTTATTTGGCATTTAAATGCAGTAAATCAAATGCTTACATATTTTTGCATCAGCAAAAAGAGGGATTCAGAGACAAAGATAGGACTTCATCATTTGTAATGATTAATATGACTCTTTAAACTTCCATGTGAAATCATATATCAAGACAATGTTTCAATCTAATATAAGGGGATAAGGGGAAGAAAGTCTCACATTTCACGGAAATTAAAAATCCCAAAGCAATTTTTTTTTTTTTTTAATTTTTATTTCACTATCACTGTGAAAATAAACTGTAACAATTTTTCAGAGTGATTAAATAGTTTTTCTCTTGCGTTTTCTCTACCTGAAAAGCTTACATTCTCAATGTCAATCTTGCACAACTACTTACATCCATCAAACATTCTTGCATAAATATGAAGCTATTTTTAACAAATTTAAATTAAGAAAAATAAAAAATCAGAAGTATTTTTAAACCATTATTACAGGGAAATATATTTTTAAATCTTCGAAATCATAAAATCTAGCAAAGAAAATTTATGTGATGCCTTTCCTTATAAGCACTTATTTTGTTCTCATTCTTTTACAGTCAATTCAGCCAAAAATATTTCTGTGTGTGCGCCTTTTTTTATAAAAATTATTATGTTTAAAAAAAAATACTTCAAAGATTTTATAAAATCAGAGGTTGTGTTGACTTTTTATCCTACATTCATACTGATTATAAAAACTGGAAGAAACTTAAGAGAATCTGCAAAATATGAATTAACCGGAGAGCAATATAAATATAGCAAGATATTTTTTCCTTGCAAGTAAATTGCATTTAAACCAAATCAATAGCTGAATTTGAAAATTGGCTTTTCTATCCCATGTTTTAAAAAGGAAAATTTAAAACTAACACAATCTTTATATATCATTCACAAATTCCATGCTATTTTAAAGAACATTCCAAATCAAACCAGTTCCATCAAAAATGTAGTAGATATAACTTAATGTAAAATCAACTTAAGTGATGGGTTAAAATAAATTTTACAAAATTTAAAAATGAATAAAAATAACTTTACTTCTTCACACAACAAACTGCAGAATTTTTTTTTTACAGACGTGCATGATCCTATTATTAAATTAATTCTGCTATTATATAATAACAAAATTTAAAAAATTGCTTTTAATTACTAAATCAACAAGTCATCTAAATTTTTCATCACAGCTATCAAGGTGGCTTTGATTGATAGCTCACACATACAATACTTAGAAGTGACACAAGGGATATTGATGGTGGATTTCATAATTTTCAAACTGTCATGCGACAAGGACTTGATCTGAAATGGCACTCACTTTCCTCATGAGAACTCTTGAGCTCTGATAGATATATGCAATAGCACGACTACACAATAGACCTCCAGTAGAAACTATTCTGAAGGCATAAACTTTAAAATGCACCAACATAGATGGTGTAATATCATGCTATTGTTACATCCCAATACTGAAATAAATGAAAACCTTTCCCCAGGTAGAAAAAAAAGTAAAAGAAGATCATTTAATGGAAAATGAAATAATTTATTGGTAATCTGATACATACAATTTTAATTAAAAAGTAACTAACCAAATAAAAATTTTAGTATAAAAAGACACAGAACAAGCAAATCTTAAAATCTTGTATAGACACTGAAAATAAAATTATATATCAGATCATTAAGCAAATTTTTATTCAATGTTAACCCTTAACAGTCACATAATTCTCAAAAATATGGCATAGCAATAAGTGCAGCTTGAAATAAACTAGTTGAAAATAAACCAATTATCAACAATTCTATCATAGTCAGGTGCTTCACTCAGATATGTTAAATAGGAAATAAAAAAAATTCAGTGAATAAGAAATGGTCTTTTTAGTGTGTATTGCTGTTAAATGAATCAAAAAATCCATTCACCAGCCTGAAAATAACATTGGCATGAGAAACGGAAGATGAAAAACCTGAACCCATCATTTTAATGGGGGTAAGAAAGAAGGAGTCAAATGTCAGATATAATTTAGGCAAAAATGAACACAAAGGTATATGGACTGATTATAACATGTGCGCCTGGAACTTCACTCTCAACATATCAGCAGTATAAGGACTCAGAACTACCAACAAATTTTATACAAAACAGCTATGTAACAAAGTGGGCCTTAAGTAGTGCCCCCAACATGTTAAAACCTAATGTGGAATTTTTCATATTTTGACTAATACTTAACATTGCTATCATAAACTCATATACCTGTATAAGACTGAAAAGTATAACATTAATAAAAATGTAAACATACTTCACAAAAATCACTTCTTTTCTCTATCTTGTTTTTCTAAATTGTAAGGCTATTATTAAATTTAACACTTTTAATATTTTAGTGAATTATTTATATTAGTGAATTTAAACACTCTGATGTCTTAAATAGGTAACATTAACCATATTAGATATTTTTGTAAAACAATTTCTAAAAAAATCATTTTTCAGGCCTCTTTGTTAAGCATCGATACAGTATCACAGATAAGCAAAAAAAACCCCTTTTCTTGTGGTATTGCCAGCTTCGCCAAGAATTTTGCAACCAAATGAAGGATGTGTATTAAGAGTAGACATTAATGGACCCCAACTGTGTGTGCACTAACAATCTATTTTTCATAAGCTATGTTACGTTATAAGGAAATCATGACTTATTTTGATTTTTCAATAACTATTTAAAATTCAGCATATTTATTAAACTTATAAATTTTATTTTAAAAAATTTTGTGAAGAATTTTGATTGATTGGCATAACTATATGCGGCCTGCGGCTTACCCTTGTTCTCGCCACCGGCATGTGGTACAAAACTGCTAGGATCAGCCCTGATGGCTACAGGAATTTTGTTAAAAAATACACCCAAAAAATTATACCATCAGCTATAGTGTGGCAGGAAATGATCTGCATTATGGCAGATTATATAATTTTAAATGAAGATTAACACATCAAATCAGTACATGAAAGCAAATGTGTTTTGAATTGTCCACAGTAGAAGTTTTAATGAAAGTTACAAGCCAAAGGTTGTGATAATAATTGCTTAAGATTGTAAATACAATCATTGTGCTTTTTAATGAAACTGGAATTATCTTATTAGGCTGCGAATAAAAAATATACTTTGTAATTAATTCAACTTTAAAGGTTCAGAGATTTCAATAAATTATATTTTCCTTCTAAATTGTTTCAAAGCTGAAACTTATTTTAATTAAAATTAGTTTTCATACTTGTTATTCAATACATATTCATGATACTTATATTAATATATCCTTTATTTTTTGAAAAAATCAACAAAGGTTTTCTTTCTTTTTTTTATTTCTAATGGGCTGCCATTGGTGTTTTACCATTGCAGATCTAGTACATTCCCCGGAAGCTAGTATCTCTTTTTAGTGCAGCACCATATAGGCGGATACCAATCACCACAAGAAATTTTGATGCCGAGTTTCCTCTCCAGAAGGGGCACCCAAGCTCTTACGATGTGAACCTGTACTAGGAATTAATTTTGCCAAGTACCCAAACCAAACAGATAATCTAGGGATCTTTTACATGCCTTATAATCATACGACATGGTCACTGTTGATTTTCTGCTATGTGAAAATCCACCGACTTGAGCCAAGGTTAAACCCGCAACCTTAGGTGCAGAAGGCCAGTAACAAACCAACCGAGCCACCCAGCCGGCAATTCAACAAAAGAAAAAAATTCAAAAATGCAATAACAGCTTTACATGAATAATGAATTTCAGGCAAACAAATAAATTAAATGACTATTTTAACTTTCAAGGATTCTTTTCACCAACGTTTTTATCATAAACATAATTCATATATAAAATTAGAATCAATTATCAAATTGATAAAAGAAATAAATATATATTAAATCGACATGCTAAATTAGTTAAATGCAAAATTTTTATTTGTGTTTCATATTGAAAGTGATGTTTGTTACAAAGATAGAATTAAATTATTTGATACTTACATATTATACCCTTCACCGATTTTACCAAACAAAAAGACATCACGGAACCAAAAAATGACACCAAATGCAGTCATCATTATTACTGCTGTGTTCAAATGTGCGCAGGAATGGTTTCCACTATTGGCAGTATACTACAGCATTTGGCAACGTCTTTTAAATGGATAAAACTGAACAACAGTATAATATGTTATGCACCAATTATTTGTAAAAGTACTTGTTTTCTGTACAGATATTTATCAATACACAAAAGAGAAAAGCGACTCATTCACTCATCCCAAGATCCTTGGAACTATTAGACACATACAGACTTGAAATTTAGCAAGCATCTTTTTTTTTTTGCTGAGTAGAGATTCACTACAAATGGGTTTCATGAATATCAAATCCCAAGGGATTTGTGAGGGGTTAAAGGGCATTATAAATATTCCCATTTTGGAACCATTAGTGCAACAGAACTGAAATTCGTTAAGCATGCTAATTTTAATGAGCAGAGATCAGCTAAGAACAGGTTTTACAAAAACTAACTTTGGAGATTATGGGAGCATAAAAAATAAAAACATTTCAGAAATTAAAGTCTTGTCCTTTTTAAATCAAGAGGTGAGGATTATAAGAATGTTTTTCAATACAATCAAATAACTAATGATAGAACTCGATATCAATAATTTATATATCAACAGTACATAATCATACCACATAAAATAACCAGCAATGCAGACAGGTAACAGCTAGTAATATTATGAAAGTAATACACTGAAGATTTTATTAATATATTATACTCCATGGTAACAAGATTTATCTTAACTGGAAACAGAAATTTAAAACTATAGTGAATATAAATTAGTATTAAATTTCATTTTGGAAATATCCTACAATAGATAGGTTATTTACATCCTTGAAACATTTCTTTTCTTCCATGTACATAATGCATAATAGTAGGTAATTGCTTACAAAAATATTGCATTTTAATCTTACTACCATTATTTGAGATAAATAAATATATAATCAATAAAGTCTGCTTAATCCAATCTTTAACAGTGTAATAAAAGTGATTTTACCATGGAAGTTTCAACTATTGCAAAGGTCGATTTTAATTTTTACAAAGACTGATATATCACGAAAGTACCAAAAATTTAGGAAAAAAAATTCACTATGTTTAATTATTCATTACACTATTGATTTCAACAATCAAATATCTGTTATTGTTGTTACTTATGCTGCCTGATCAACAGTAACATCAGATCACGACCCATGAAATTCATTGTGGCAAGGGACTAATGGTACGCCTGTCGTTCACCATAGCTTTGAGCACCATACAGGTGACAGTACGATTTGACTCAGTTCCACCCCAATTTAGAGGGAGAACACCCTAGGGGTGGCCACCTCTCTTCCCCTTCCACCAACCACATGAGAGGACTTACGGCTTGACGGCTATTTAGAGTACCCCCATGCTGCAAAGGCAATATACATTTACAACACTGGCATAGCTAGCCTTGAGTGGGCCCTGTATCAAAATTTCTTGGGGCCCTTTTTCCAATAATAAAACTTATATGAAAGCGACAAAATTTTACAATTGAGGCCCCTGTAGCTCGGGAGCCCAATATCATCGATACAACGGTAGCTATGCCCCTGATTTACAAACAACCCTGTCTTCTCCGGAAGTCGAACCCAGGCTTTACAGCACAGCAGTCAGCATCACTAACCACTATACCAGATGGACAAATATCTAATATTATACAAAATCCATATCTACATAGGTTACTTCATTTTTATATAAGGATCCTGTCAATACCAAAAATTGGTTCGAAGAGAAATATTTACTTCTAAGGGAACAAACATTAGTTACATTAATTGTGTGATTTTAGACTTCTTGTTATTATTTTCAACATTTTTCCCATTGGCATGCTGCTAGTAAAAAAATAATAAATGCAGGCACGTCAAATATGGTACCTGATCTTTCAGTTTTCCTTTATTAAACAGCATTTTTGGCAAATAGATTGACCTATATGATGAATTAGAAAAAATAACACTGGATGACTTTTTCTGCCTCAGTAACTACTTATAAGTTTTATACCACAATATTAAGTAATATTTTCTGATCCTTATTCTCAATTACCATGTACCTTTAATTGTGATTTAGGAAAACGTTACAGATGGCAATATTGTTAAGCTTAACGGAATATATTCATGCAAAATAAAAGAATAAAAAATACCAGCCATGAATAATTCACTGCTAATTAATTGTAACTGAACAGAGCCTGATATTGGATGAAGGCAGTGGCGCACACAAGGGGGGTCCTGGGGGTCCGGACCCCCCCAAAGCCCTTGATTTTTTTCCCGATTGGTAATAATTCTAAGTATATAATATGTAAAAGTTAATTAAATATTTTTTATTAATGATTTATTTTATTAATTAATGCTAATTATTTATTCAATAATTAGTTTTTTACTGTGTTTTGTTCCTGAAAATCGACAAAATCAAAAATAGCATGATACAAGAATGGTGAACTTTCAATCCCGGACCCCCCCTCCCCTTGAAAAATTCCTGTGTGCGCTACTGGATGAAGGTTATACCCAAATCACAAAGTACTTATGTACTATGCAATGAGATGCAATTTGTATTTCTGAGTATTTTTAATTTATATGTATGTCTAATAAAAACTACTTCAACAGATTCATTTTGTCTTATTTCATTTTATTGTCATGTAATGGCACCATGCTGTCAAAATAGTACCCTACAAGCTAATATATGATAAAATTTATAAAAATTTATTAGAAACATTTTTTACTAAACATAACACAAGTTTAATAGAATTTAAGCTTCTTATAATAAATAAATTTTTGGAAAAATGGGTACTTGCGTATTATCGCAACAATCACCAACTCTATTAATAACATGCCAAGGTGGCAACCCCAATTTCCTATGTGTCGTACATGCTGAATTGGCAGCCATATGCTTCATTTTATAGAACGTTGTCAATAGATTGAGATAATACGCAAGTACTGAAAAATGTTATTACTTTTCATAAAAGTACAAAAATGCTGATTTTAAAAATTAAACCATGTATAAATATTAAAACACTTATTTACAATATAATTAAATGAGGCTGCATGAATCAGGATTCATAAACATCTCTCACTAAACATCTTTACCACTACTATCTTCTCACGGGAAAACAAGTATGTGCATAAAAAATTTATTTCTTCTGATACAAAATCAGTTTTATCCTCTTCAAATTATAGTTTGAACAGAATAAAAGCTTTTAAATATTTGTATCTTAAAATGTTATAGCACATAAACATAGAATTTTTATTACTTCAAACTCTCACAACAAATACAACTACTTAGTTTTACAAACGATGATATGCTAGTTCACTGCAGGAAATAAAACAAGGCATAAAATATTTATTTCAATTAATAGATGTGCATTTTCCCAGTACCTAAAGTAAGCATCAGTATAATATCTAATATTTCAGAAATTTGAAATATATAATTAACATTAAAAGGAAGAGCAAAAACTGTTAATTTGATCAATATCAAAAACATTAACTGAAGAAAAAGAACAGATATAGAATAGGAATGAAATAAATATATTAGAAATGAAAATAAAACAGAAAATAAACCATAATCTTTTAAAAATACGGCCCATCAAATAAAAATATAACATTCTACAGTTCAAGTGAAATAATTCATTCAATTAAAATATGGAATTGAAAAATTCGAATTCATATGCGTTAGAACAGAATTTCTTTCCGAAATAACAAATAGGCTGCGAGTTAATTCCAATAAAAGAAATTTTTACAACATTTTATAAGTATATACGTTTTACTCCTAATAATAAAATTTAATAACATACGATTTAATAAATATATTTTTCCAATCATATCTACATCTCAATTCAGAACCTTATCAAAGGCTAATCTTAAGTTAAATATTCCGAAAAAACAAAGGTACGCAACAAGCGGATTACGCCCATGACATACCTTTCGTGTGTGTGTGTACATAAATAATAAAAATTCCTCACCTTTCACGATCCAAGAGCTTGTTTTAAAAAATTGCCGCCGCCATTTATTATTTCCTCCAAAACACCAACCGTTTCGAATTCAAGTAATCCAACATTGTTCACTTCTTCAAAACAGAAACATTTTATAAATTAAAAGTTTCAAAATTCAATTAAAATAATTTTATTAACAGCTGAAAACAGATACACTACAAACAATGAAGACTATATATTTACACTGTAGATGATAAATCCCCAAACATAAGAGTAACAACTAGTGTAGCGCCCCCAACCAGTGTAGAGCTGTAACCCACACACACACACATAAAAGATTTTTCTCAGTTACTTTTATTTATATATATAAAAAAAGAAGAAAGTCTTATTATTAAAAAATATTTTAGCTTAAGTTGCAAAATTTGAAGATCGACATAAGGTAATGAATTCTAAAATAGCAGATTTGGAAAGATAATTTTTACTATGAGTATTTTTCATAAAATATAATTTGTAATTAAATGTAAAAGAGCACGCAAGTAATGATTTTGGAAAGAACCCTCGACTTCATATTCCGAAATAAAACTACTTAGCTATTCTTTTTCTCTTAAAGTTGAACCTGATCCATTATTAATAATATAAAAAGTTCAACTCACTACCCTAACTAAAGACATTACTTCGGGATCTTATAAAATAGTCACACAGAAGCATGTAGCGGTAATTTGAAACTTATTAAAAAATTCTCAAAATACATTATAATTAGTATCGTACACAGACTTATGTTTTGGTTGGGATTTTCATTCTAAAAAACACGAGGACCAAAGAACTGAGAGTTAATCTCTATGGTAAAAATCAGGGCCAATCCTAGGGTATCGGCCGCCCTCGTGCAAACCCCTAATGTGGGGCCCCCCCCCCTAAAGAACTTTTCATATTTTGACTAATACTTAACGTTGACGTTAAAAACTCATCTACTTATATAATAAGAAGTAAAACACATTAATAATAATTCAAATAAAATTTGAAGTGCAAAACTTCATTTTTTGGCCAGATAATGAGTTATAATAGCGACAAAATACTTTAACAAAATAATAAACTAACAAAAATATAACCTTTAAAATAAAAAGAAACATTTTATAATTATAAATGCAAAACGACAGAATTTACTCAAAAAATACAATCTAATAAAAATAAATACTCTGAGGCACAAATCTCGTGAGACGAAAAGTATATAAATCAGTCCTTCTACTAAGACTAAGAAATAAACTGTACCGTAAAATCCAGTGTATAACGCGCACTTTTAACTCAAAAAATAAAATCGAAATTTACGGGTGCGCGTTATAAGTCGGGTATAAAAATGAGAGCTTTAAAAATACAAAAAGACGAGCAAAGAAAAATATCAGACTTTTGCATATATCGAAATATCGTTTCTGTGAAAGAAATAACATTCCTTATGAAATTAAAGGGTTGTAATTCTGAAAATACACTACCTTTTACTAAAGCTTGGAATAATACTCGAATAAAGAACTTCAAAACATAAGATCATTGTACACATGCATTTCAGGTTTCTTCGTAAAAAAGGGTGTGCGTGTTATACGGCGAATAGGTGTAGAGGCACGTTATACGCCGGATTTTACTGTAACTATAAAATAACTTTTCTGGCTTTCTGAGAAGCAAATTTGTAAATAGTTTCGGTTAAATCAATTTTTTCTGAGATTTCGGATTCAATTGAGATTATGGCCAAATCTGAAAGCCTTTCTTGTGTCATATTATTTCTCAAGTAATTTTTAATTTACTGAAACTTTTTTCGCTGGAAGCCTGCAGAAGCAAGTAAGGTTAAAAAGATTATTAATGCTAGAGCGAAATTGGGAAAACAGGGAATAAGATAATTTTTTCACTATAATTTCTAGTATCTCAGTTGGCTGTTTTTTTACCAAGAAAAATTTCTTTGAATGAAGTTATTTATTTCATTGAAGATCTGTATACCGTCTATATCTTATTTTGGAATTTCTTTTTTATTTTCTCTTATTGTTCCAGCAATAGGGGTTTTTTTTTCTTTTCAAAAGTTCATCTGAAAGTGGATAAGATGTGTACCAGTTGTCTCCTTTAAAGTCACGTTCTTCCCAAATGTTTTTGTATCTCTACATATAAAACATTTATTTTCAACAGTGTCTCCCTCTTCTAAATCTGGATCGATTTCAGTGGAGGAATCATATTTGCTGTTATACTATTCATCTTTTGATTCTTCCTCATCATAATCACGAACAGAATTTCTTCATCCTAAGATACTGTTATACTATATCTCTATTAAATAATGTATCTATTAAATTACTTAAATCAGTGCTTCTCAAAGTTTTAATATTCGCGACCCAATACTCAATCATTATTTTCAACGCGCCCCCCTCATACAATAACAATGCATTGAATTCAATAATATACTATAATTCGACGCTAAAACTACGATACTACCTTAACCTTTTAAGTGCCACCGGCGTATATAAATTTCTAGCTCACTCAAAGCGTTAATTTCCCCGGACGTATATATACGTCTTTCCGAAGTACGATCTTTTCTCTGCGCTGCCATCCACAAAATTATTCCGAAGGCTTTGGAATGCAATAAAAGGATATTGACAATGTTTAAGAAGAATTTACTTATTTCAGAATATTTGTGCTTCTTTATTCCTCTCCACCCCCACCCCCCTCAATACATCACATAAATGCGCCTACGAGGTAAATGGTTGGCATTGGGAAGTGAATGACGTTATTTTTAATTGGCAGTTAAGGGGGATCTCAATTATAAACCTTACAAATTATAAAGATAAGTGTTAATTTTTGTATATAATTTTTTATGTATGACAATCCTATGGGGCCACTGGTAATTATTAAACTTGTTCTTAACTTAGTAATGTTAAATTAATTATAAAAATACATTATGTAGCACTGATACATTTATAAGTATAATATATTAGTGTAAATGTGTATTTCGTTATGTCAGAATGTATTTTGTTTGACTACTTTCAGTAAATTAATAATTTTTTGATTTTGACTTTTAAATATGCTCGCGCCCCCTCGTAGAGTCGGCACGCCCCCCAAGGGGTCGCGCCCCACAGTTTGAGAAACCCTGACTTAAATATCACATTAACGATTGGAAATTTGAACGATATATATAAAAATAGGGAGAGAGTGAACTAATAGTAAGAATTGAAAAGTAAGCATTGTTACTAATAGTAAGCATTGTTGTAACAATGCACAACCGGTTTGGCTGAAAAATCGGTTTTCAACACCAGCTTTTGTCATTGTTTTAACAGTTACATTGTTACAACAAAGGAGATGAATCTAAGTTGGCGTCGAAAACCAGTAATTAATTAAATTTAATTAATGAATTAATATTTGAAAAAACTATATTAATATCAAGTGTCATCCACTACAAGTTTTAAAAAAATTATTTGAACTAGATTGGATGAATAGAAAGTATTTTATCCACGATTGAAAATTTGAACAAGATATATATATATAGAGAGAGAGAGAGAGAGCTAATATAGCAGGAACTGAAAAAAAGAGCGCTAATTAATTAATTTCTAACATTGAGCTAATTATTGAAAGTGTTTTTATTGATTTTGTAACTTTTATAGCAATTAGGTACATCAATCAAAACTAAAAGTTCCACTGTTTAGGTAGAAATAAACTAATATAAAAAAAGTTTTTTTAAATCAATTCCTAATTTAGGTCAAGAGAGAAAAATTTAGTTTAAGTTACTTTTTATTAAATATGTAGATTCAAAATGTGACAGAAGAGGGACAAATTTATTCCATCGAAAACTGAAGGTAACTGTGTATTTTGGTTTACGGCTAGCGAGAAATGGTGATTCAGTTCTAGTAGATAGCTGCAGAGATGCGATCTGCGGTTTTTTACGAAGCAACAATCAATGTATACTGTCGCCATCTATTGCCTTCATTTGGAACAAATTTAATTTCCTCTCCCATAAAAAAAAACTAAATTTAATTAATGACTTGAGAGGATGAATATAAAGTATTTTATTAAACGAGTGAAATACTGAATAAGATATATAGTGTGAGCTTATAGTAGGAACTGCAAAACAAGCGTCCGGAAAAAGGGACAATTGTAACTAAAAGGCACAGAAATCACTTAGTCATTTATATACATAATTCGATTTGGAATACAGGTATATAAATGTTTGTGCTCTGCTAATTGGGTTTTCGTGATTTTGAGTAAAATTAAAAACAATTTTGGATAATTTAGTGATGTAATTAGAAATCAGCTCCATATGTAAATTGTCGTAAATGACTAATTTCTTATGTACCAAGGTGTGTTAGTAATAATTCCGAGCAAGCTGTTCTGAACTGTTTAAACTTTTATTCATGTGGGTGGCAGCTAGTGTAGAGTAGGTTATCACTGGTTGCAAAATTTTCTGGTAGAAAATATTTGATGTTATTTCTGTACCAAGGGTAAAACTTAACTTCCTTGCACACAAGTTAAGTAAATTAATAACATTAAATTATACAATGCTATGTATATATATGTGTTAAATTAACTAAATAAACAGTCAATTTATTTAATTACTTTTGAACTATCCATCATTTATAAGGCTTTATAAAGTTATTTGAAGTTCATTTGCATATTGACAAATTATCCTTAGAAAATAAAACTATATCATACAAGATTATTTTAAATACCGTCTTATATGTTGCTGAACTCTCTTCCGTCATATTTATAATCACATGCAAGCATATTTTCTCCAAATTACTTTTAGCAATGGAAAGTTTAACCATTACTTACATAATGAGCTTATATGAAGATAAGACCACAAAAGAAAACAGATACAGAAAATCAAATCTGCCAAAAAAAAAAAAATATTTGAAATGAAAAATGCTATAAAAATATTTTTTTAATTTGATGAAACAATTTAAAATGTATCATTGAAATAAAGAGGTATATTTGTAAGCATGCATCTGAAAACATGTTTAGTAAATGTATTCAGTAAAATATTAGCAACACATACACAAAATTCTTTCAACACACAGTTTATTTTTTAAAAAAATAAGTTAATAATTTTAAATCTTTTGTCTATTTTGTACATATTTTTATTTAAAAAAAATAGATGGGGCTGAGTAGAATATATTAACTTGAAAAAAACTTTATGCACAGACAAAGGATTAAATATAAAAATGCATTCCTTCCAAATACAAAATATATATAATTGCCCCCCCCGCAATATCCTAACAATGTTAACGTAAGAGATATCAACTAATATAAAAATAAAGAGTATGATAAAAAGTCCACAAAGTGTGCACAATTTCAAAATATACAAAAAAGAATTTTAGTTAAAAAATTTTTTTTTATCTTCTGAATTTAAGAAATCAATTAATTATTAATGCTTAGAAATATATAGAAAAAAATTAAAGAATCCTCTACTTTTTAATTAAGATTCTGAGAAGTCAAAGTAAGAACATTCACACTGAACGATTAACATTTAGGAGATGGATATAATTTTAAGAAATTACTCTTCCAATTGGGACTTTTGATCATGTGACCTTCCCCTTTCTATCAACGATTGATACTGTATATGGTACAGCAATAACAATGTGCTGTTCACCTGCACAGCGGTGAATATCTTTGTAGTTTAGAACAAGAAGGAACAGAAGAAAGTTTCTACCTGGGATCTGATGGCATGGGTGCCACCAGGATCAATTCTCAGCGGCAGTTATGAGATCAAGTTAAATTTCTCTGTCTCTCCTCTCTATGCCTCATGCATAAAGATTATTTTTTTACTTTCAATTCTTTGCTATAAAATGATTCTGCTGAATCTGCCTGAGAGTAGTTTCTGTGATTTATGTAAAAAAAAAAAAAGATATCCTCTGTTTAAATGTGACTCATTCTTAGTGCTAAATATTCAATTCAAATCAAAACAACTGTGTAATTCTTGTAAATGAAGCATCACTCATTGCTGTGTTGTGAACAAAAATCTTCCGAGTTCTTGAAAGTAAAATTTATGGAATTATGAAAAGATCTGGAAGATAAATCTATCAATCAATCAACAACTGTATGTTACTGCCAGAGCAATTTAATTGTTTGAAGAAAAAATTGCATGTGTTCTGCTTTCTGCTTCTACATTCATATGAGAGTAAATTTTTTTTTTTCATATGAAATATGAGTCAAGTTGTTAAACAACTGAACATTCAGATTCATGTGTCAAAATGAAAACCACAAATTATACCCTTGACATTGCAATATTAAGTAGAGCTTTACGGGGACAAGGTTAACATTAAAATTTTAATTTTTTATTTCATTATACTGCAGGAAGACTTTTGCAAAATATTCTTAAAAGATATGTACAATTTTAATTTATTATTTATGCTCAAAGAATGGTTATATTTTATGTTGCTTATTTTAATGTTAATAAATATCTTTAAATGATGCATAATTAATATATAGTAAAACTCTAAATTGGTATTTTTGACTTCTATTCCTTAATTCTGCATGCATTGTCCCAGGAATCAAATTATTTCAATTATTTCCTACAGTGTGGTACACTGAATCATATTGGTGTATTGGTTTGGCACACCACAACTACAAGGTTGCCAACCCCTGTTTTACATCATCTCTTCTAAAAACTAGAGCTTGGTCAAGTGATTAATATTGATGAATTTTCAAAGATCACAAGGAGTTCAAAACACAGGTAAGAGGGAGAGGAGAGAACTTCTTGGTCAATTTTGGAACCAATCCATCCTATTCTTTTCATTCAAAATATTAACTGCCTGTGCTATAAAGGTTAACTCCTATTTCTTTTCTAACCACACTTATTTCCTTTTAAAACTGTATGTTATTACTAGTCTCTAATTTTAATGACAAAAAAATTTCTTTAATGTATATTGTACTGTCTAATTAGACAAATTTATTGGTAAAAAGTTGAAAATTTATAAGAAATTTTGGAATAAAAACATTAATCATAAAACTTCTCTGCATATACACAATAAAAATAAAATTATTTAATTTTTTTAAAGTATCCAAGATTATTTTTTACTAAGCAATACATAAAATGTAATATATCTGTAAATAAATATAAGGCCTATTTTTACTTTTTTTGATCATTGTTTATCAGAAATAAGTTAAAATTAAAAAATAATCAAGCCTTTCATTCACCATATTTTTGAGATACACGGACTGCTAAATATAGATTTCAAATAAAATACATTATATATGTAGGTGTGTATGCATGGATAAATTTCATATAAGTATATATGTAAAAAAAATTTATATAGCTTAATACAGTTCATATCAACTCAGAGTATATACTACAGTACATATAAAATGTTGTACTAGGAATTTTTTTCATTATACAGTTTAAATTTTGATACATAAATCACAAGCCAGCAAAGAAATAAAAAAAGAAAAGAAATAATGAAACAATACAGCTGAATAATGCAAAACACTTTCTATATATTAAAACTAAATTTGATAATCTAAAAAATATGTTAACAAAACTCAAGTGTTGAACAGACGTCTAAACCGTATTTCTCGCTCTCGGTCACGAGCTGCAAGTTTCATTCTTTCCTGCTTCCTTAATGTTTTTTCTCGAACAATTCTTAGAGCTTTATGATGGCTCATTTTAATTGAAGCTTCATCATTAGCATTGAAATGAGTAACTTTAGGCACTTCTTTGTTTTTACCTATACATGATCTGTCTTTCTTAAAGACAGTTTTAATTGGAAATTTCCTACCATCAGCATTCATTCCTAATCCTTTATTTTTATCCCATCCACTTTTAAGCATCATTTGAAATCCTTTATTATTCTCTGGTATATGATAAAAAGTTGAAATATCAGATTTCGTTGTTGTTAGTAAATGTGCTATACTTCGTTCATGGGCAGACTTACAAACTTTGTATGCACTTTTACAATCATTACAAAACTTTTCTTCACTATCATATTCTTCATCTGAAATCACAGAGGAAGTTTCTTGCTCATGCAGAGAGACACCATTTTGAAGAAGTGTTATTATGGCACTATTTTGAGTTTTCCTTGCAATATCCATAACAGTCCAGCCATGCTTACATTTTATATTCAGATTAGCTCCTAATTTTATTAAATATTCGACAGTAGAATAATGTCCTTCACAAGAAGCACACATTATAGGAGTCCAACCATATGCATCTTGTTGATTGATAGAACATCCATTTTCAATACACTGTTGAATTCCTACGACATTCCCTTGCTGCGCATATAAAAATATGGAGTTATATTTAACATTGTTGACAGAAGAGCAACCTGATTTCTGACTTTTCTCAGATTTCTTCTTTAAATAATTCGACGGCTTTTTAACATTTTGATGTTCTGATGGTAAAGAAATCACTGAATTATAAAAATTACTAACTTCTGCTCCACTCAGATTAGGTTCAAAAGTTGATTTATACTTCACATGATCTTCTGAATTTTCTTTTGATGACGAGACAAACGAAATCATTTTAACTGGAAGAGATACAGATTGCGATTGAGAAAATGCGGAAAATTCCATCCTGCGAATTTCAAAATACAGAGAACCTAAATTAAACAACCATACGCACTCTCTTTTAAATGATATTAGTTGCTTAACATGAAAATATTAGTATTTGTTACGCAGAACAAAATATACTTAAATTTCATCAAACAACATAATCATGCAATACGAAATACTTCATCGTAACGAAATAAACAAATAATCAAAACAATAACTTCCGTTGCCAGATCACAAAAAAGTTAACACAAGTTCTTGTATAAATAATTCCAAATTGCATATAAATTTTCAGATTATAAGATTAAAAAATTTATTACTTCCAATGTCTTAAGATTCGGTATCAGACCATCAAATAAAAAAAATGAGGTATTATTTTAATTCATGTTTTATAAATATATAGGATTTTGACGGCAGCAAAATGGCAACTCTTTGTAAAATAAACAAAGCAAACAAAAATTGTTTTTATTTCATACGACGCCAAGCGTTACTGTATATTACATAATTTAGAGTAAATTTATATCGGCTACTTGCATAACTCCGAAAGAAGTAACCAACCAACTTCAGCTTAGAAAGGTTGGATATGCATTTCTTTGTTTGCATTTTTATTTCGAGTAATGTGTAATATATATGAAGTTTTGCCATAAAATTTATACTACAAAGTTAGTGTACACATTACAAATTTGTCTACTACCATTTTTTAAAAATTTATTTTCAATTAAAGCCTGTTTTTTTTTACAGCACATGTTTGCATTTTCACAGGAAAAAAACTTAACAACAAATTTTTACTAAAGCAATGAAATTTTTTTTTTTTTTACTCCAACAAATTTCTTTAAAAGGAAATCAGTGAGAAAAATTTCTGAAAATGCATGTTGATTAGTTATCAAATAGGAAAAAGATGCCAAATATGTTCAAGAAATTGCTTCATTGATGGGTAAGCATTATGGTGGAGACCAAGAAAGAAAAATATTACAGAACTATTTTGGAATGTAATAGTATTTGCCCAATAATCTGGGAGACAGTGGTGTAATGTACACCCTGCATCGGGGGGGGGGGGGGGGGCCACACGGGGGGGGGGTCATGTACATATTTAACAAATTTATAAAACATAGGGAAAACCTGACTTTGCAGGGGCGGGGGCCTAATTCCACTACTGGAAAATGACCTGAAGTAATTTGTCATGTCCTAAGAAATTGGAAAAAGAGTTTCTCTCTCTCTCAGTTGAAATTTTTAGACATATTTTTCATAATACAGGATGTCACAATTGTATTGCAGAATAGGAACCATTCATTAATTAAATCAGTAGAAAAATAAGACTTTTTACTGTAAGAAAGTTTATTTCAATGCTCGAATCATGCTGGAAGTCATTACTATCCTCTGATTCGGTGGTCTTCGAACTGTGTTCCACGGAACCCTGAAATTCCACAAGGCACACCCAGGGGTTCTACAACACAATAAAAAAAAAAAGAAGAAATAAATATGTATGCAAAATGGATTCGCACATTCTCTATGAAGTTTGTATAGTTGCAAGTTTCTAAAGTTCAGCCTATTCATTAAAACTGAAAATTTTATTTATATATAATAAATTTTTTTGCAACATTTTTAAAAATTTTATTATAATATAATAAAATAATATTTTGAAACTCATTTGATTTATATACATGTTCTTCCTACTAGATTGTGAATAATCTATTGTTTACTATCTCAGGTTCCACAAAATAATTTTTACTTGATAGTTAGCACAATGGCTTGCAAAATTAAATTTTCAAAAAATGACACTTCTCTTTATTATATTTTAGTTGCATTTGGTACACAAAGCTATTTTCAAATTAAAAAAATATTTTTACTTTGTACATATCACAAATAACCTATGTAATAAAATATATAGATTTTTCTTTTACATATTTAAATGATTTTTTTGTAATCCTATTCTTTTTCTTGTATTACTGTTTAGAGCATATATGAGCACTTAATCTAAACGTTTGTTGTTATTACTATCTGTACAAAAGCATTTGGTATATTGAAGTTTTTTTTTACTCATATGTGAAAAATTCTTTAGTTTTAATTTAGTTTTATAAGCAAATCAGTCGATCTATTACTTAACAAATTCGAAATAAGAAGTTAGCCCCATAAAACAAGTTTAACTTTGTAGTGTACTCCTTAGACTGATTTTGCAGTTTTAGGGTACTTATTAGTTACAGGGGTCATGAATTAGTGACTGGTTTTCCAAATTGTCACTAACACAAACAGTGGCAATATTATCATTATTGAGGACAAACACCTGAACTGCATGAGGACTATAAGCCTCAGCAGATTAAATGTGCATCCTTCACATTGTTCGTCCTTAGTGGCATCAAGACTCGAATCCATAACGACTGAAACAACACCAGCTACTTATTCATAATCATGTCCACATTTGCTTACCATGGCCATATTTGACTCTGACACACTACACATGAGTTTATCAACTCAATATCATTACAATAAAACATAATCCTGAAATAAATGAAATCCAAGATTCAGTAGCCTAACAGAATATTAGGGTTTGGGGACCCAAGTTGGATTTTACAAAGGATTGCAAGACCATAACATCAGGCTTTGAACCCCTAGAATCCTGCCTCCCCCCCATGTGATGCAGGGTTGTACGTTATGCCACTGTTTAGGTTCCAAGAACTAATTTCTCAGACAAAAACCAATACCATTACCAGGAACATCTTAAGATTTTTTGAAGCCCTGGGGCCCTACACAAATGTAGGCCCCACCTTTGACCCTTAAAGTAGACATACGTTGTCAAATACTCATACAAACTGTAACCCGAAACAAATAAATCTGCATGACTTGCAATCACACAAACTGGCTCAACCAACTGCCGCCTTTTGGCAAAATGAGTAATAATGTTGTATGGTGGTAGGCCTAGGCCTAAACATGGACGACTATCATCACATAATAACGCAGTCTTATCACTGTTGCTAATTAACGTATAGCTTGAAATTCCCAGTTTTTTCGGAGAATATGTTCGGAAATGGCACTTCATACATTAAAATTATTCAAATCATGATCTTATTAGTGCCTAGTCAAGAATGAGACGAGACCCATTTGGCCCATGCCTTAAGACGTCCCTGGCTGTTACACTCCAGTTGTACTTTTTGCCTACTTTCACTTGCTTGGCAAGACTGGTCAAAAATGCTATTAAGGTAAAATTTTCTTCTATTGAAAAACTGCTCATTGCATTTCTTCAATCATCAATGAATTCCACATTTTCATCATTGTGGGAAAACTGTAGAAAGATCTAGTTAATTGTATAACAGAAAGAAAATGGCACTAAAATGTAAACTACTATTTAAACATTGATGAACATTTGAAAATAATGCCATGTTTTTAAAATATCAGCAATCAGTATGAGCCAAAATTTGGCATGTTTTCTAATTTTGTTGCTTGGTTTCATGGTCCCTGTAATTGATTGTTACCTTAATTGGTTAATATTCATCTTTTTATTCAATAAAGTTAGTTTAATTATATGTTCTGTAATTTTTTACTTTACATTCATTTCACTTATATATGCACACACATAATATTGTGAATCTAAAAGTTTTGAAATGCACTGACAGAAAAAAAAAATCCCAACACCAAGAAAACATTATTGTGTAGAGTAATGAAATTTGGACAATGCAATTGTCTAGTCAACATGTTTCATTGATTAAATTTTCAAGATCACATGTTAAGCTCAAGAAAATGTATTTCAAATGTGAAATACTGTTACATTATAATAGCCAGTGTAACCTCCAGAATTTTGAATTCAAGCGTGCATGCATTGTGTCATACAGGTACCAAATGTCACTTTCAGGTATGGAGTTCCATGCTTGTTATACTTGTGTCTACACTGGAATGGCCAGTGCTGACCGTGGATGATGCTGAAGTTGGCATTCAATGATATCTCTTACATGCTCATTGGAGACAGATCTAGTAATCTTGCAGGCCAAGATAACATGTCAACATTTTGTAAAGCATGTTGCGTTACAACAGCGATGTGAGTGAAAGCATTATCCTTTTGAAAAATTCCTCCTTAAATGCTGTTCATGAATGGCAGTGCTATAAATTGAATTACCAGACTAATCTACAAATTTGCAGTCAGTGTTTTTGGGATGACCACAAGAGTGCTCCTGCTGTCATAGGAAATTGCTTCACAGACCATGACTCCAGTGTGTCTAGGCCGCAGATGGTCTTCTGACCAACACACTGCCATCACTGGCACCAAGGCATAACCTGCTTTCATCAGAAAATATGACAGATCTCCACTCCATTCTCCAATGAGCTCTGGCTTGACACCACTGGCATCACAAGCAGCAATGGCTTGGAATCAGTGAAATACATGCTACTCAGAGCTGTCCTTGAAGTAACCAATTTCTAATAGTTTGTTGTGTCACTGTTGTACCAACTGTGGCTTGAATTTCTGCCACAGATGCAGTACAATCTTACAAAGAATATGACGGTCTTCCTTCTCAATAGTGCCACATGGCCTCTCAGAACCCGGCAGTCTTGAGGCAGTACCATCCCTTGACCACTTCTCTGAACAATCATGCACAGTGCATACATTCCGATCAAGTCTTTCTGCAATATCATGGAAAGAAAATCCACCTCCTCATAGCCCTATTACATCTAACAACAGTTCAAGCTCGGTGAGCTGTTGATAATGGCTTCTTCTTCTCATTCTTGGCTAAAATCAAATCAATAGTCAAATTCCACAGACAAATAATGCGCATGAACTTTACGGCTTGCATTTAAAGCAACCCTGATTTGCAAGTTCTGAGTGGAGCTACTACCACCGTAATTAAGCATGAAATTTGAATTGATATCATTTTTCACATGTATAAACATGCCTACCAAGTTTCATTTATCTAACACAAGCAATGGGATTTTTTTTTCTGTCATTGTAATTGAATTTTAAGGTAGATCCAGTTTATTTAACAGTCACATATATTTGAAAAACATTGCAACTTCACTAGATATAATGAAAATGATCTTTAAAAAAATTTTCTTCTTGTTGCATTTTAAATTTGTAAATAGAGTGGAATATGATTCATAGATAAATGATGAAACTATTTTTTTATTACTTAAATTTATTATTAAATGCATACGTATAGTAGTCTAATCATTTTAAGAAGGCATTTAGGATTTATTGTCTTATCATTTGATGAGGTTTCCTAAATAATTATATTTTTAAAAGAAGTTCTTGCATATTGATAAATGTAAAGTCACGGGTACAAAACTCTATTTCATCCATTTTTTATACATGCTTACTGTTGCTACAATATTGTCAATGTTTATTTTAGACAACTGCCGCAGCAATGTCCCTATCCTTCTTGTCTTTTAGGTTTTAAAATTAACATTCATTGTTTCTCTACAATTGATTATCCCTTTAATCATCAAACAACAAAGATCATATCCTCAAAATGCGTAAATTTAAATCAATGTTTGTGTATGTCAAATCATGTAACTAAAAATATGCATAATTAGGTCTGTTTCTATGTAAAATAAAGATAGAAAGTATCCAATTCTTAACATTTTCATAAAACAGAATAGCATTGGTTTTACCGTAAAATCCGGTGTATAATGCGCACTTTTAACATAAAAGATAAGAGCAAAATTTAAGGGTGCGTGTTATATGCCGGGTATCAAAGTAAGAGCTTTAAAAATAAAAAAAACAAAATATGAGCATTAAGAAAATTTCACTTCTATATGCATTGAAATGCTGTTTATTTTAAAGAAATGACATACTTTATGAACTTTAAGAGTTAAAAATCTAGAAGTATACTATTTTTCAAAAGCCTGGGATAATACCTCGAATAAATGACAAAGCACAAGAGCACCATGTTAGAACATTTCAAGTTTCTTCGCAAAAAAAAGGGGGGGGGTATATGCCAGATTTTACGGTAACTATTACTTGTATTTCAAATGTGTCTTTTCATATTGTTCAAATAGTCCTGCATTGTTGCAATCATAATTTTGCTATTATTTATGCTGGCTCCAACTGTTTTTCTTTTTCTAATGAAATTTTCATTTTTACTTCAGTATAGATATTTTCCATACTTCCTTCTAAATTCTTTTGTACTTTTTCCTCTTAGGGTAGTAAAGATTTTTTTGAACTCATTTTCTTCACATTTTACCAACTTCTAAATGGCTCAAGACCCAAAATCTTGTTTAAATTATCTTTCAAAATTAGAAGAAGTTGCTCAGGATATTCTTATTGATAAAGAACAAATTATAAACTATAGTAGAAGAAGTAATGCTCTTAGAGAAGCAAAAAGGTAAGATTATTTTAAACATATAGCATTACTTTGTGTTATTTTAGTGCAATTTCTGAATATAATTTATATTCTTCAGAGCTTTGCAAGAAGACTTAAGAAAGGATGCACCAAATTCTAAAACATGGATGTGTTTTGGGAATATGTTTATTAAATGTCCAAAGACCAAAGCATTAGCTATAGTAGAAAAAGGTAAATTAACATAAAAATTTTATGTATTAAATAAACAGTAAATGTTTTGCTAGAATTATCCTTCTTTAAGTAGATTGAATTATAATATTTCCAGATGAAGCATGTATACACTAGCATGCAAAACTTAAGCTACAAATTCATTTCTCAACATACAATCATTTAAAATGGTGAAAAGGGTTTTTTGCAACCTGTACAGTGAAAAGGAGATGCATATGCAAACATCAGCTCTAAGATATCACAGAGGATGTCATGGCATGCAAATGCATGGAATACATGCACTCAGTAACAAGACAACTTAAAAAGGAGGAAGAATGTACTTCCAGACATTCCCTGCTAAGGAAAGTGGTCATACATTCATAATGGCTACAAGAAACCATCAGTCTACCTTTACATTTAGTAGTATGATCAGCAGGTAGCTTCTGGTAGAATGATCTGCAAGCTTGAAGAGGGGTGTAGTTTAACAGAGAGTTTTGCCTGAGAGTTTGGAATTAACAAAAGTGTAGCTTCAAGAGCTTGGAAAACCTTCCAAATAACAGGTACAGATACAAGAAAAGATAATTAAGATTAGCCAAGGAAAACAATGGCAGATGATGACCAGTATATCATTCTGTAGGCAAAAGGAAACCAGAACCACAGACAGTAGATAACAATGCTTAGCAGCTGCATATGGCAGCCAGACGACGGGAATCACAGTTTACTGTAGCCAGACGTCTGCATAAAGGTGGCCTATTCGCCTACCATCCCATATGCTGCATACCCTTAACAACATTGGTGGCACCATTTACAGTAGTGTCAAGTACACAGACTGCCTATTTCATGAATTGAGTTGCATGTTTTCTACTGACAGTTGTTTCAGTTATGATTCTCAGCACCATTTGATATGAAAGAGGTAAGGGCACAGTGTCATCCCACTAACATCAGGGAAAGAGACTATTAAAGTGGTCCTGGAGTGCTTGTGTAGGGAGACATTGTTAAATAGAGGAATGGAGCTCCATATTTTTGATGGCTGTTCATTTACCAGAGGTTGTTATTGCAATGAAATAATCCTACACGCGCATCTATTCCAAGGGTTCATTGGTCCAGACTTTATTTTTGTGGATGACAATGCATGTCCACACAGGACCTCTGTTGTCAAGGTGCTTCTAGAAAATGAGAATATCTGCAGATTGGATTGGCCAATATGTTCTTTTATTTCAATCCCATTAAACATGTTGGAATACTTTGGGGATGCATCTGGAAGCTAAATTGTATCCTGTAGAGCAGTGTTTTCCAACCTTTTTATCACTGCAGACCGATCAGCATTTGATAATTTTATCATGATTCATCGGGGGGGGGGGATTGATTGTTTGTATTTTAGATTGTTTTGATTTAATAATTTTAATTTAATGCCTTCAGAATAAAAGGAAGTTACATTAAAAATGAATATGAAGTGATTTAACATGGAATACAAAAGTGATTTCCATGGAAAGTCACACAAACCTGAGAGAAATACACAACAGTAGATAAAATGGAAATAATTTAATATTTCTTGTGCGGCCTGGTGCTGTTTAATACACAAACCGGGAATTGGGGACCACTGCTGTAAAAAACACAAGACAGCTGAAATGGGTGCTTCTTGAAGAGTGGCCACTCTTACCTCAAGAACTTCTAGATAATTTTTTTAATAATGAACAGATGGTGTCATGCAACCATTTCAGATAGAAAAGGTCATATTCCTTACTAAGGGACTTTGGTTTGTTGTTCTTCCTCATAACCAAATAATGTTTTTTACTAACTACATTCTTTCAATAAAGCCTTTGTCTACTTTGTTCCACAATGTATGTGTACGGTTCATTTTTTGGCAACAATATTTTCATCATTTTTTAAGTGCTAAATTGTGTCTCATTAGTGTGAATTTCATGTTACCCAGTTGATTTGTTTCGGAATTATTGCATAATCTGAAAAGTTGTTTAAATTTTGCGTACTAGTGTATAAATTTGTTTCTGTATCATAATATCCAATTTTGTGTTTATTTATAAGATTTATTTCAAAAATTAAATGTATGTCATGAATTATAATAGAAAATTATTACTTTTATGAAATGAAAACTTTAAATAATATTTTTTCTTCAGTTAGAATTTGCTTAAATTCTTTTTTAATTGTGTTTTATGACAACTTGGTTTTTAATGTTTAAAGTAAAATAAATATAAAATAATTAATTTTTCAAGTGATTAATGTTATAAAACAAATTCTGCTTTAAAGTAATGAGCTATAAGGAAGTCTTGAATAATAGCATTTAGTACTGCTATACAAATATAAATTGATTCAAATTAAAAAGAAATTATAATTTAAAAATAAGATGTTGGCCAACAAATAGTAATATAAGAAAAAATTTCACATTTTTTTGTTGATAATTTTATTTACCGAAACTTTTTTCAGTACAAATTATATAGTAATAAAAAACACTTGTAACATTATACAATTTTTAAAAATATATATTTGTCACTTTTGTAAAATATAAATAATAATAACAAAATGTCAAAAGATACTCGTTTATGTTTCCTGTTTTTAGACCAATCTCAAAAATTTTAATTTAGGAAAAACATTTTTCAATTTTTTTAAAAAAATGAAACAGTACTTTAATAATTTATTAATGATATTTAAATATGGGTAGGTCTTGATCTCAGGATAAATGTGCTGAAACATTATTCTGAAGCATTTATGCATCTAAAATTAAGTATATGTGTGGAGGAGGGGGATATTCAAATGGGGGACTGTAAATGGGTTGTATAATAGAGATCCACTGAATAATTAACATCAGTTACAGGTGTTATGAATATGTTTATACATAGTATTAAGTTGTATATATACATATTTATATATAACTTTTGAAATGAAATATTTCAGCATAAAAACACTGAAATCAATCCTGCAGCTTGGTAAACATGAAGTGAAGTAGTTCAAAATCAGCTGATGAAAATTTTGCGATTATAGTAAGCTTCTCTTAAAATTAAACATGTTTTTGTTTGTAAATACATTTCATAAAAATAAATTATTATGCAATGTCAAAAAGGATCAATAATTTTTAAAGGCAAAACATATTGTATGATGGAAAAAATATAAGAAATTCATCTTATTATTTTTTTTTTTTTTTCAGATCAAGCCTTGATAGAAGAAGAAATAAATACCTTAAGAAATAACCTTAAACCAAAAGTTGATAATATGCGAAATCTAGAAGGGAAGCCAGAAAGTAAATTCAATTTAAAACCTTTGAGTAAAGATGAAGTAAATGCAATGAAAAAAATTCTATATACAGTATGAAGTTAAGCAGAATATTTAGTCCATTTAATTGTACATAAATGTGTTTTTTTTAAACATCATATATCTTAATAAAGTAACATAAACATTATAATTCAGTCCATTTTCATCCAGTACAAAAAAAATTTCCTATTAACTTTTAAAAAATAAAAACAAAATGTCTAAAATAATACATTTTTTTTTAAAACAAATTTGTAAAAATTAGATAAAATCTTTGAATGGTCTTGCTCTTCTTGACAAAAATAGCTCTTTAAAATCTGTAAGAATTGAATACAAAATATGTACTACTGTTATAAAATTTTTTTACGAAATCTATTTAAAAATCAATAAATAAACTGGATCATAATATTTATAATATTGCTAATGGAGAAAATAATTCATAATTGATAGTATCTATGTGATATGTGAAAATATCTTAAACAGATATAAAGCAATGTTTGATAAGTATTATGATCCAAATTTTCATTTAGAAAATTTAAATTGCAAATGTATTTACAAATAGTTTAAAAATTGTTTCTAAGGATTTATTCTTATACGTTATTCCAGCTAAGATGTTAATACATAATCGGAAATTTTCACAATTGACTTTTAACCCTCTCGCTGTGCATCTCCCGATTTCTACGGGCAAAGTAGACGTAGTACTACTCAGCGAGAGGGTTAAAGTGCACAGATTAAGTACCCTTTGAAAGTAATTGTTTAGCAATAGGCTAATCTGAAGTCTCTTTGCAAAGACATTGTTCAGCAAATTAATTTTTATTTCATGTTATTTTCACAAAGCTTTTAATATAAATAACATTTTCAAATATAATGGAACATAACAATTATAACAATTTTTTTAATAAAATCTTTGTTGATCTCAAAATGCAAAGATATTTAAACTGAACAATGTAAAAGTCAAATATTTAAATCACACATAAATGCTTTAAAAAACTGATTATTTTAATCCACATATTTAGACTTCCATCATATAAAAAAAAATCATGCTTTATTCATGTAAAATTTTCTTTAATTTTTTCGACCAAAAAATATAGTTTTTTAATGACTTTTGATGCTAAATCAGTTCACACAAATACATGCACACATGTTCATATGAGATGTACTAAATGAAAATCAGATTATTCTATCATGATCTGAACAATAAATATAAAAATGAAAAATCATAGACTAGCTGTTTCATGTGCATATTTACTCTTATTTGATACATATTAGTGTAAGAGATTAAATAGAAAATATTTCCAAAATTATACCAATTTTGAATTGTTAATTTCTCTTAGCTTTTGTAAAAATTCATAATATTTTAATGCAATTTTCCAGTTAGATTATAATCCAACATAGATTAATATTCTATATTAGTAAACGTTTTTAATAGTATTGGTTATGAATGCTAAAATACATCAACAATAAATAAATTTAAAAAATGTCAATGAATTTCAGCAATTACATTTTAGACATTCAAGCATTATATGGATCAAAATCTAATTTTTTATTTAAAAGATATGGAAATGTTATGATACTCACTACTTTACATATTCACACACATATGCTAATTTATTCATCCAAACTTTCTGTGTACCATTCGGGAATAATCGTATATCGAAGCTCAGGATTTATTAATTTTGAACAATAAATCATATTTCCAGATCTATAGCTGAATTTATAAACAATCCTGCAAAGAAAATTAATGTTAATGATTATAATTGAGTACGTATATATTTCTCTATAAATATTTTTAATTTTTAAACTATTATGATGATGTTGAAATAATTATACATTTTCAGAACGTAAATATCTTGTTAAGTTTTTGATGCTTTGTGGAGTAAATGCTAATCTGGTGAGTGATATAAAAAAATATAAAGAAAACCAAATGTTTATGAATACTCAATAAATAGTACATTAAACAGAATTATTTTTATTTTCCATTTTGGTATTTATAATGCATACAAATTTTGTACACTACAAATAACTGATGTAAGAAATTTATTCAAATTAATTATAATTAGTAAGTTTTGCATTATTCTTGAATCAGGATTATTTAATTTCTTACTTATAATCATCTTCAATCACTACTCTTTTTAAGAAGTTTAAAAACTTATCACAGAAGTTTAAACATACATCAGCTGACCAGAAATCCTAGAAATTAAAAGGAACATTAAAAATAAATATATTTTTCATCATTACATATATATAGTCAATAGAGCTCAAAATTATGTTGAATACCTTGGCTTCTTGTGGGAGATTGTTAACTCGAAATACATCAATTGATCTTACTATTCCATCATTTGATCTTTTTCCACATATAATTTCTGAAATACCAGCTAAACATGATTGTGCCCACCATGTTATTGATTTATACCTGAAAAAGTATAATTCTAATAAATATACTTTTAAGAATGCAATACTTTGTGTTGAAAAAGATTTATTAAGAGTGAAGACAATGTATATTGATGACCATTTGTAAGGTATATTTGTGTATAAATTGTTTTTCAAGCTTTAAAAATTAATCTATTATAAAAAAATAATTTAAAACAAAGGAAAGGAATGATGAGCTTTTAAAAACTTTATATTTATAATCTTATTTATTATAAACATTATTTTATAATCATATGCTACATAAAATAAAAAGACTTGTTTCATTTTTATAAATTGGTGAAAAATTATATAGCATATAACTTGTTTTTTTCAAACAACTCTAGCTCTTAAAATATTTATTTTTTGCATTGTATGCCCAATATGATTGAACAATGCTTTTACTCATTTATATTTTCAGATAGATACATGTGTAAATTCGTATAAATATATATATTAAATAAACTAATTCACTATGAAATCTAACTTAAAGTAAGACATCAAGCAATAAAATAGTAAGGAACACCCACTTCATACGTATGCAATCCCTTAGAACAGCAGTTTTTAAACTGTGGTCTATGGACCCCTGGGGGTTGACAGTGCCTTTCTAGGGGATCAGCGAAGGTCTCAACTAATGTTAAGATTTCCCTTTCTTACAGATTCTGAAAGACCTCATAGAAAAATTGAAGGATGTATCATCCTAGACTAGATCACTTAATTGTTTCCAATAAAAATATTTACTAAAATATGTATTTTGATCACAAATATTAATTTAGCTTTTTTTTCTTGTTTGTAACTACATAGCCATTAATAAAACATAACATTTTTAAAAAATTCTATAGTAGAAACACATGTGCAAAGATTAAGAACTGAATTCACATAGCATGTCAATACCATAATGATTGTTTCCATCTCAATTTCCTAATCGAATGGTGCATTTATTCTTTATTTATTTGTGTCTACATTAATTATTTATTTCAAACTAGTATTTTGTAACATTTAAAAATTTTTATATACATAAAGGTTTACAGTTTTCGTAAAAGAAAAAAAAAAGAAGACTGTATTAATAGCAGAGGCAGTCTTAGGACTATTTAAGAACCTTTAAACTACAAGAGTAAGGGAGAGGGGGGCCCCCAATT
>BMAV01027883.1:86367-107386 GCA_019973955.1 Trichonephila inaurata madagascariensis | reverse complement strand
AACTATGCCACTGATTGTACCATAAAAATCCATCAATATAAGTTAAATAAAATAATAGCACATTTTCAATCAATTTATTGTGTTAGTTTCATATATCTATAGCTGCAAGAACAATTAATCTTGAAATCAGTTTACTGAGATAAATGTAACCTATTGCACTTTTCTACAATTTTTTAGTGAGTGCTTGCAGAAAGTCTCATCATAGCCAACAGGTTAATGTCAGCCAACTTGCATCTACTATATTTACTCCTGTTGATCTTCATGCTAGAAAACCTTTGCTCACAAATATATGTTGACCACAACATAGGGAACATTATCTGTATTTGGTTTTCTGACCATCTTGGAGAGCAGCAAAAAAACTCTTTGCAGGTGGTATATGGCCAGGGGAATGCTATTTGCTTACCCCTGGCTTAACCGGAACAATGTTGAATAATATGTTAGAGAATTATATCATGATAAATTTGCTTTCCAAATAAAATATAAATCTTCCCTTTTTATGGTTTGGGTATTAAATATTTCGCTTGATTTTGTATTAAATATATATTAATAAATTGTGATATATAAAGGAAAGTAATTGGATAAAAAAATAAGTTATTCTACAATAGGATAATAAAAATAAGGTACTTTTCCACTTCGCTAGGGATGAAGTCACAAAAAATGATATAACTGACACCAAGTGGAATATTCTCACTGGTAACCTTTTACCACCACATTTTCAAAACAAGTTGCTGTCTTTTCTTATCAGTAACATCTTTTTCATAATATAACAAAAATGGATGCGGTAACAATTACAAACTTTTTTTATGTGTATATTGTGTGCTGTCGCCAATAAAGCCAGCTTGATGAGATTTGCGCTGACAAAACAAAAAAGTACCACAAGTAAAAATTTTAATATTTGCATTAGTTAATTCAATAAGTTGAAAATTATCCTAAAAAAATTTTTTTGATGAGTTTTAAGATAATTTCTACCTATATATCATTTATTTTAAAAACCAATAAACTCTTACAAGATTTTTCTTAAAAAAATGCAAGTTTACCCTAAGAAATTTTAGATAATTACCTTTATACAATGATAATCTGGTTTGTAAATTGCTTTTAAATAATTGACAAAACAAAACTATCATACAGATAGCAATGATAATTACAATACTAAATATTTTTTACTAGAAAAGAGTATACACAACTGAAATTTAGTGTGCAGCTAAATTTCATTTGTTAAAAAACATTACTTTATTTATGGGTATTATGTTAAAATTATTATATAAAAATTCATTACCTGTATTTGTTACCACAAATATACTTTTATAATTATTTTATATTAAAAAAATCACTGCTTTTAACTTATAATTTAAATCATAAGTTCATAGAGATATTTAGAGATAACTTACGAACCTGTAGTAACATATTGTTCAAATTTATAACCCCATGACTGATAACACCTCTGCATGTAAGTTGCATTTTTATTTTCAGCCACATCTTTATCTGTATCAATTGCAGAAAAATAAATAATTCCATTATACTTTGTGGCACATATTTCCCATTGATTACGTAAATTTCTATTTAAATATGGGGTGCACATAATTAACACCAAAGATCCACGAACTGTGACAAAGTCTACATTGGACCTGCAAAATAATAACAAATATTTAGATTTTACATTCAAAAATATTTCATGTAAAAAGTTGTGGCAGAATCCTATTTTATCCCCCTCCCTTATTTTTCACTAACTTGGCGAATAAATACTTAACGGCCGAGCTTGGATTTCAATATATATATATAAAAGCCAGCTGCGATTAAAGTGTAATACAGGGGGGCCACTAGGTGCAGTCCTTTTTTTGGCAACTAAAAGCGGGCTACTTTATTCTACTAAAAGCGGCAACTACTTTATTCGGAATTATTTATTTTAGAATGAATTCGTTATCTCACCATGACATTTAGATAAAAATTGACAAATCCGAAGAAAACTCGCCAAATCCAAAGTGGCCCTCCCATACTACACTTAAGCCAAAGCGGCCAAGGGCGGGGACAAAATTAGGAATTACCAAATTTACTTTTCATATTTCATTAGTAATTATATATTTCCCACATTACGTTTTTGTAGATGCTTTGGAAAATTCTGTTTTCAGTAATTGCTGGTGGTATTGTAACCACTGTAATGTCTGATACATTTTTGACAGGGTAACATATTCATGAAAAATATCGTCAACGAAGTTTACTTTTAGATCCAGATATACATTTTTCATTTTTAAAGGAAATATCAAATATTTCATTTGACTTCTATTGAAATGAATTCTTCGTTCCGAATCAATTGAGAAATGGCCTATTTCTTTAGGTTTCCCAAAGAGTGGTGTTTCTACACTGAGATTTGGATCAAAGGGAGATTCAAGAGGATCAATTTCCTCTGAATCGAGTCTGGAAAAATATATTGTTGTCATGTCATAGGTAATACTGATTACGTACAAATAAACAATGAAACGTGCGTTTAAACACCGCAAATCAACCAATCAAACAAAAGCTGTTGCCATACAGAATCAAACGTATATATGATTCTTAATATTTTAATAATGATTTGCTTATATTGATTATTATGCGTAAAATACACTATAAAATGCCACACTTGAGACAAAGGGTATATTTGTGTTCCTTAAAATGATTTACCATTTATTTTCCACTTAAAAATTAAATCCTTGGATGCATAGTATCTAAAAATAATCTTACTCTAAAATTTAACGAATATATCTTGTTATTCCAGTGATATATTTATTTATATAATAGTAATCTATTATTTTTTTTTATTTCATATGCATTTATCTCACATTCAAAACATTCGAGAAGTCCACACTTAATTTTTTAACAATTAACAGTAGAGCGCTCTCTAGTGTACAAGAAAGAAAGATTTTCAACCTGCAGAGAAATTGTTTTACTTCAATCGATTTACTTCTATTGACGATATGCCTTCTGAAAAAGAGAAATCGGAACGTAACACACACATTTCTTGAATGATATGTTTACTAGTTGATGCATTTACTATAATCGGTCGCTGTCATGATGAGCAACAATTTAAATTAAGCGTTTCATTTTTAAATTAGTAATATTGCTTTTGGATTTATTGCAAAAAGAACAAGCTGTTAGTTTATTGGGATTTTGATTTCGGAATTAAATTGCAAATTAGTATGTGTATTTTTGCATTAAATTGAAGCCAAGATCAATTAATCTGGGAGATAGTGAATAATGATTCGCAATAATTATACTGTCGCATCTTTTTGTTGATTTTTTGGATATATCTTTGAAAAATGAGTTGGGGTATCGAACTATGGGTAAGTTTTTCAACTCTTGAAAATTATATTCTTATAAGATCATGTATAGAAAAATATTTTTTGTCGTGCGGTAAACTTTTATTTGTAATTTATTTTTTGTTAATTTGTTTATGTTGTCATCAACATCAAATGATCATTTTTGAGAAATTGTAGCTTTCATTTAATTTCTTGTACACATTAGCTTAACTTAAAAGTTTAAATATAATTACTTATTCGAGTCACCCGTTGTTAATTAATTATATTTCACTTATACATATCTTTAGGTAAATACTGCAACATTCATATAAACAGATAAAAAAAATTCGAAATATATGGCATAGGAATTTTTAAATACAAAACATTTTTCTGTTATGGAAAGGTTGTTAAATATTTCATTCTGTTTTTCAAAAATCGCTCTACATTTTAAAAAAATGCATTTTGTGAAAGGGTGCAATGTTGAACAGTGATGTAAAATATGAAAAAAAAGATTTCATTAATGTTTACAGCAGGTACTCTGTTAAAAAATAACAAAAATCATGTTATAAACTATGAAGAATATTTGGTATATCTTCGAAGAAAGTATTTTTGAATTAATATTGTCTTTATGAACAGTTAAGAAAAATGACATTGTAGTTAAATAAGTGATACCTGCATTTCACTTAGAAAATAATTTGTATTGTAGTTTGTTTAATAATTTAACCTGTAGTAAAATGGTACCAATTCATATTGTAGTTTGTTAAATAATTCAACCTTAAATAATGTAGTTTGTTTTAATTTAATAATATAATTTGCAAACTTGCAAAATTAGGTTGAATGTTTTATAGCATTGTGTGACTGAGTGGCATACATTTTTTCATTCTTAAATATTTACTGAAAATTCTTATTAAATCACCAACTTACTTCACCAGAAATAAGACTATCCTTAAGAAATAATGTTAAAAGTATATTTTTAAAGGAATTGTACTTGATTGTTCAGTGAAGATGTGTAGTAGTAGTAGTTTTTAAATTCTGATATAAATTGTTTTGATTTATTTACTATTTATTTTCCTAGGTTGTGATGCATTCGTAATATCAAAATATGTAAAAAATAATTAAACTTTTCACTTTGTCATTGAGGAGGAAAATATTTGTTCTTGTGTGATTATGTAAAACATTAAGAGTTTTTTTAGTTAGTCAAAATTTTGGTTTTTGTCAAGAATTTAAAGCAGGAGCAGACTTTTCCAGGGTAGGGGCTACTTCTAATTTTTTCAGGGTGTTGCAGTCCACCAGTGTCAGTGGAGCATACAAGGAGTGGGGAAGGGGTCCATGGGTCCGGACCCTCCCTTGATTTTTTTCCCAATTGATTTTAATCCCATGTATATAGTATGTGAAATGTAATTATTTGTTATTAATAATTTTTTATTAGTTAATGCTGATTATTTATTCAGCAATTTATTTTTAGCTGTTTCTTTTTTGTTCCTAACAGTCTACAAAATCAAAAAAATGTGTTTGGCTGCGTATTGCGGTATGATACGAGAATGGTAGGCTTTCACCCCTCGCGGGCCCCCCCACCTTGATAAATGCTTGTGTGTACCAATGCCCAGTGTCGTACATGTGGTGAGCTAGGAAAAGATCTACAATATTTATTTTATAACTTTAATATAATAATTACGGAATATGTACTTACCTACAGAACTAAAATAAAAAAAACGTAATCTTTTGAAAACTGCATTTAAAGCAAAACACAAGATACAAACACAATAATAATAGCCCCAAATATAATAGTATGAAATGATGTGTTTGTTATGAAAGAATTCAAAATACATACAAAAATTAAGCATTTTTATCTAAAGTTAGTTGTTGTTATAGTCACCAGAAGACTTCGTCTGCGTACTTCAACCAATCTTGAATATTTCCCTATATAATTACTAACGGCTAAATCTTCAGACGGTCACACCAAAATGTCTTTGCATTCCACCTGTCGATCGCGGTCGACTTAATGCTCACCCTGGGTTTAAAGTATCTTTGTGCTTATGATAATTAAAACACAATGAATTTTACATTTTCATAATCATGTAGTTTAAATGTAAGTTTATTTTGGCCATATCTAAATTTCTCCTAAGTACTCCTCTTGCATATGTTCTTAATCCTCTTTTAGCAAGAAAGTACTACCTTTCTTTATATATAAGAGAGAGATTTGATAAGGGTAGTTAAAACTCTTTCTTCCATGTGTTAAGTATTTTAATTATTTATATATATATATATTCCCTTATATTCTTACAATATGGGACCAATGGAACAAATTAAGTGTTCAATCTATTTTAATATTTATTCTTCATTTAACATAAGGAACACTTGATATATTTTTTTAAGAAATGGTTCTTGTAATTATTATATTGTTTGAATTTATCTATTAACATCTGAATCTAAATGATTAAAACAAAATTTAACAGTTAAACTTGATATGTATGCAAATATTAACAATTAGACTATGTTTTATATTATAACTTAACTCACAGTGGTGCAGAGCAGCCCACAAGGGCCAAGGTCTATTGTGCCCATATCAGTATACCTGACCTTGGGCCCTGAGTTGCATGAGCAGATGTTCTGATCAGGTGGTCAGTCTGATGCAAAACCCCCAGTGTTAAGTTCCCAAGCAAGCTTGGTACTCATTTATTGACCCATTGAAGGGATGAAAGGCTGAGTCGCGATCTTGTCCAGCCTGAGGTTTGAACGACCTGTGGTGTGGAAACTCGATATGCTACCACTCAGCCACTGGGCTGTTTTATGTTATTGCTCCTTTTAATTCAGTGATCCCAAATAATATCAGAAGTGAAATCTAATCTTGTATAAAGGAGATAATTAATATATAATAAGCTGGAGTGTATATAGCATGTTATGGCATAATTCAACCAATTTTTTTGTGGTTTTCTATTCAATTCAAAGATGGTATTGGGAGTATTATGATGTCTTATTTGTGTATCTAATTAAATATAAAATGAAAGCATTCCTTTCTTCTTAAAATAGTCAAAATTACTTCAAATTCCATTCTTGAGAGAAACAATTTTTTAATAATGTTAAAATTTGGTAAAGATCCTGTGATGATGGATATTTTATCATAGAATCTGCTATAGATTTTCTGATGAAGTTTTATTTTATTTCTTCTTTAAAGACAATATTTGTAAATTGTTAGCTGGATGATATAGTATAGATCAGCTAAACTTTTTTTGGTACTTTCCATTAAAGTCATATTGTACATTTTTGACACTATCAATGCATTTTGATTTTTTTGAAATATTAGTATTTTATTTTTTGATAGAAATTGTAGGTGGTATAGTTTCTAACTGTTCAAAAATGTTCATCAGTTTTCTACAAAAATAGTTCATTGCAATTGTACAATTTCGCTTATTGTACAATACATCTCTTAGGTACAATAGAAATGAATAGATTAATTTTGTGCTTTTTTTAAAAACTTATATGACCAAAAGATGCTTTATGTATAACCACATTTTATATGTGTAACCACCTCTGCAGCTTTGGAGCAGTGGACTCCCCAAACTGTGTTTTGTGTGACTCTGACCAGCCTATGATCTTGGAACATTTGAATAATTGTGTTGTATTTTCTAGTTGTGAGGATATTGTTAAAAAGTATTATAGAGCCAGTGAACTAATGGCACTGATGTTTAGTATTTCTAAAATAAATAAAATAAAACAAAACAAAAATGAGGAAAGACTATTTATATGTATTTATGATTTTGTGATGGTACCGTAATAGGTATTGAGTTTTTTTTATTATTATTATTATGTTCAGAATAACCATTCCCCACCCCCACCACCATTTACTGCTTATTGAATATCGCATTGAAAAATAATTGCATTACTTAGGAAGCTAACTACACATATACTGTTATGATTAATTTTTATTCATTTTCCAAGTTTTTTAAAATTAACAATAGTCTAAACAACTTCATATGATACTGAAATATAAGTTTTGTTCTATCTAGCTTGCTATAGATTATGCTAATGCTTTAAGCTCCCTTAGAATTATTGTAAGTAATTTCTAAAAATCTCAATTTCTTCCACAGATTTAATATGTTAATAAAACATCACATTTGTCATTATTAATCGGAAGCAATTTTTGTCATACTTTGTTGATTATGATTGGCTGGTGCCCAAATTTGGTAGATTTGGACCTAAGGAAGTCCAAAACCAATAATGGATTGGCTGTGAGATCCCATCTAGAAAGCCCCGGGCACTCTAGGATATGTTTTGGAGAAGCAAGCCCAGTGGTTCTCTTGGTGCAGACCTCATAGATCTTGGCATCATCAGTGTGTGTCAAAGATCTAAGAAGACCACTGAGAAAGCGAGTAAGTGTGGTTTTGTCCTGCCTATTTCTCCCACGTGTTGGAGAACCACTAGGACAATTGGTCTGATACCAACAGTGCTGGGTGGGATAGACCAAATGGTTTTGTTTTTCATTTTGCCCTGGAAAAGATCTCCAAATAGGTTTAGAGATGCAGATATCGAAGGATCACAAGCACCAGCTTTGACCAAAGTGTCTGCAATCTTATTGTCTTCAATGTCAACATGTGAAGGGATCCACTGGAAGTGAATCCCTTGGAGAGTTGTTTTAGCTTTTTCAGAATATTCACTCCAATATATTGTCTCACCAGTTGGCCAAGTATTGGATAGAATTTTTGCTATCAGACAAAATCTAAATCCAATTTTGGGAATATTAAATTGTTTTCTGTTTAAATGTTTCACAATTTTAGCATAATTTTAAAATATATTATTAGATGTGTAAAACTTAAGACCAAATAACAGAAAATTGACTGTCCAAGAGCAGAAGAAAAATTATGTATATATTTGCTTGACACCGAAGAATTGTGGACCATTTCTTTGATAATTATTCCACACAGTGCATTATTTGCTCCTTCATGTATTACTTTTAAATTTTATAAAAATAGGGATATTTTTATGATACAAGATTTAAATTTATTCTCTTTAAAAATCATCTGAAAACTCTTATTAAAGAACGCTTTTAAATCTATAAAATTCAATTGTTTTTTGTTTTTTTTTTTGGTTAGAGATATCTGAGAATAAAACATTTAATTATGTATTTCATTTTTCTTTGCATTAAAAAAATCGGATTTTCATGATCACTAAATCAAACAATTATTTTTCTGTTTTTTTTTTTTTTTTTTTTTATGTCAGGAATCATTTAAGAATCATCATATGCATTGTACTGTTTAAAAACATCATAAATTAATTACTTTCATTTGCACTAAACGAATTAAATCTACTATTCGTGTACAACCTTAAAGCCGTCTCACATGGATTCGCTTCGTTAAACTATAGAACGGCGCCTCCCGTACTGAGGATGATTCGCCTGGAGAATTATTAGGTTATTAGAGTTAAGTTCATTGTAACAATTATGACATGCACTCTCGCTTTTTTACTACAAGGTCGACAGAGACAATGAGTTTTTGCTTTAAATTTCACGCCGAGTAAATTCTAGCGAACGAAAGGTATCATTTTTCTTTTTCTGGCTTAATGGTTTTTTAAGAAGTAGGTAAGAATGTGCACACACAAAATTAGTTTTCTCACTTTCCGTTTTCCCCCTTTAAATCGAAGGAACTTAGTTATTGCGAAGTTACGATTATTTATTAAGTTGTGTGTGATCAGATGTCACGAAAAATAATTCGCAACTCCTATATCTTTACCGAAGTGGGTTAAAAGAATTAGCAAGAAAAATCAAGTTTTAAATATACAAATGTATTTGTAGTTTTTTAAAAATAATTAATATTGTTCCTTTCTCCTCATTTCGAGTCAAACGATTTCTTGGAAATTCTTGTGAAAATAAGTTGCGCAATTTGTTGACAAGAGTAAAATTCTAGTGGGGTTTCTATTTTGGTAAATCGTAAAATGATTTATTTAATTGGAAAAATAATTTTAAGAATTTAATAAAGAAAATTAATTTTATATTGTAAGTTTAAACGTGTTTTAAATCATTTGGAATAATATTTCTATTAAGAAATTAAACAGCAATGACTATATTCGAATGTGATACTAGCGATCGGTCTTAGACAAACTTTTTTATCTATTTATGTTCAAATGCAACAACTTAAATGAAATTTAAAGAATCATTTTCAGTTTTTTTCAATTGGGAAATGGGACAAAAAAAAAGATTATTTAGCATTTGAACAACAACAAAAAGATCGTTGTAAAGGAAAGATTTAATATCTGGATGCCTTATATACACATTTCGTAAAATTTTTTATTTGTTTCAATTCTAGTCATGTGAGATGTTTAAGCGAAATATTTATTAAGTATTTGTTCATTGTTTTTATTCTCCCTCCGCTTTCCTTTTTTATTTTAAAGAATTTCTTTTGTTGTCATTATTTTGTAATTAAAATGTAATTCTAGAGGCGGGAGCAAAATGGAATGTATTTCACTTTTTTCTTTTTACGGATCTTTCAATTTCAGAAAATAAGCGTGAACATTCAAATATGTTTCTAAGTTGATATTAATTTATTGAAAAATGTTATATGTATATAATATAAACTTTTCCTATAATATAAATACGTCATTGTTTCAAATTTCTGTTGAACTTCTTGTGAGTTTTTCTTTATATTTTAGGCTATTCACGCACAACATGACCGATGGTTCCATTTATTTGTATGAGCAGTTTTTGGATTTTTTAAAAAGATTATCAAAGAAGGAATTTTTTTTCAAGAACCTGTTTTCTGAAGTAATGACTTCCGCAAGGATGTCAATCGCTGTGTGATTATTGAATAATCGACCGCGCGCGCTTTTTGCCGTCTCATATTTTTTAAGGTGATAAATATAGCATTCCAGATGGAAAATAAGTGCTCATTTGCTGTCACTGTCTGTTGTGCATTAAAGTAACTTTTTAAATGCTATAAAGATAGATGAAGGACGTTATTCTGATAACAAAATATTTTCAAATTTAATTATAAAAGCGAATCAGTGGAGTTAATTATTTATCTTCCAGCTCTGAAGTTTCATTGTAACAAATGTAGCAAAAAGAAATTTTACATTTTCGTTCATATTACCTGTTTCCACAGAAAATGAATGAAATAAAATAATTTTAATGTATGCACACACACACACACAAAGGAGTAAAAAGGAGAAAAACTTTTCAAAATATTTTGACCTGAAAATCTCAACATTTGGTGCATTTCACTAAAAAAAAAATTAAAAGAAATATCAAACATTTGCTTTAAGCTAAAAGAAAAGTATGAACTCAATCTAAATTTCTTTAAAATCTTATTGGTTCAAAAGTAATTGTAATTTTTTTTTATTGTTTTTTTTTATTGTTTTTTTTTTAAAATGTTTTCTATTAGTTATTCGTAATTCAATTAGTTGTTCGTATTTATAAAATATGTATTTCTTATTTTTTTTAATTAAAAACCAGATTATATTTGACAACTGTTTATATTTAGTTCTTAAAACTAATCCGATTTAATTTTTGCTATAAAATTGTGGTTTGACTTATCTTTTTTTTTTTTAAATGATTATGATTTATTTTTGATGATTGATAGCAAAATATTTTCTTTGTAGGAGATCGTTTTAAAGTAATTTCTTCCATTAATGATCTGTAATTTCGTATCATAGCAACCTGATTGATAAGTTTCAGTAATTTCCTACATTTTTTGTGTGTGTATGTGTTCGTATAATGTAACAAATTACTTTGGTTTTAAAAAAATTGCTTAAGATTTGATTTAAACATTTTATTCTAAGGAGAAATTGACAGATTTTAAATTCATTTAAAATTTGCCTACTGTTTAATTTTTGTATCTGATTTAAAAACAAACAAATTATTATATTTATACAAATGAACTAAAAAATTCCACATTCTAGCTCTTTCGATTATATTTTTAAGCTCAATGAACTATTAGTTAAGTTGAGGAATTTTTCAAAAATTTTCCTGATTCGCTCTTATTAATGATTATATCCTAAATTTGAACTTGCTGCTTTATGTGTTTATTTACTCTTTTCTGTCGGCTCCTGATAGCAAATTATTTTCTCTCCTACTGAGTTTTCTCTTTTTGACCTTGAAGATGTATGTATGAGTATTTATTTCTTATAATGAAAGGAAAGCGGAAAAATCAGCAGTGTAACTCCCATAATTATTTCTTCGCCGATGTACATTATTAATTTTTTTCTCTCTTTTTTTTGTGCCGAACTTTATAACACGTTTTCTTTATTAAAGTGTTTTTTAAAAATTTTGTATGAACGGGGGATCAATTAAATAAAGTGCAACTAGTGGAAAATTTCACCGGTTGTTGAAAAAGGGTGTGGGGAGATTTTTACGTTTGGCAACTGTTTTCAATTCACTTTTCATATTTTTCACAGAAATTTATTTCAAATAAATGTGTCATGTATTTTCAGAATTTTTTTTCGATTTAATAATAGGATCATCTGCTAATGCAGTATTTTTATTGCATGTCAAAATTGAGTTTCGAGGGAATAAGTAACTACGGTATACGTGTTCGCGCGTAATGTTACTGAATAATTGAATTAAAATTATAACTATAGTTTGTTGTGTAAAATTATATCTACTGTTTTGGGTACTTTTAATTGCTCTAATATTTTATTGTGCCATTTGCCTGTATATTTAAGTTTATTTTTCTCCCCATTTTTTTTTTTCTTCAATATTTTTTTTCACGATTTGGATGTACTCTCTATTTTTCTTGCAATGCCTCTTATGTATTTTTGATGTGTTTCAGATTTTTATAAATTTTTCAAGACTTTATTTTACAATTTTACTAAGTTGAAAGTCTTTTTTTTTTTTTTTTTTGGCATAATGTTCTAAACTAGCATAAATCGGTATCGAAACTCTAGGATTTATATTTTATTTAAACTAATGTCAGTTTTATTAGGCTATTTTAATTTTTTGAAGAAAATATTGATACAAAAACAGTTTGTTTAGAATCTGCAAACATCACTTTATCGTTAGTTCTTACTCTTTAATCAGAGAAATAATATATCACACAGACTACTGAATAAACATTGTTTTTAGTTAGCTTATGACGTCATGGGTAGAGGTGTGCCATTCCAAACAGCCCATACCCCAATCGAGCAAGGCATGCGCTTTGGGTTACGATAAAATTACGTCATTTTCTGAGGGGTGGAGGGGGTACCCCGTGTGCCTCTTGTTTAGATGTAAACTTGTCTTCCAATTCAGCTTTCTATGCATTAAATGCTCTTCCGAATTTAAGGTGACTGCCTACCTTTCGGACCCAATTTTTTTTTATAAAAACAAATTTTTGAAACAAATTGAGTGTTTTTAGGAAGGGGAAGGAAAAAAAAATGTAAATGCATAAAAAATTTTAAATAAATATTGTACTTTTAGAAAAATTGGTTGTTTTCAAGGAAATTTTGCCAAATTTTTATTAAAACGGGTAACACTGTATAAAAATTTCTAATACAGTTGTCATAATTTTCTTTATACACTACATACATATTATGGTGCTCTTCAAAATGAACCAAAATCTAAGAGAAATATTAAAATACAAAAAAAATTACAGACAATTATACATAATATGAAAATTTTGATATTTTTAAAGTTTTTTCTTTATAAAAACTACCTTAAATGAAAAAATATTTAACTTACAACAAAACTTATGCTCCACTTTGTGAAAAATAGTATAATAAACATATTCCCACAAAATTTCAAAACGTTATCTTGTTTGGTTTTTAAGATATCATGTATCTGGTAAAGAGTTTCTTTTGAAAACATAATTTTGAGAAAAACTCATTTAAAGTTTTATCTTACTGCCCTTTTGCATAGAGTGGTGTTTTTTAAAATCACTATAACTTTATTTCTATTTCGCGTAAAGGAAAAAGAAAAACTGTTTTGGAAAGAAAAATGTTCAAACTGTAAGATTTTGAAATAAAAGAAATGCCTTATGTAGACAAAAAACGACATTTTCAAGGTAGGCAATCACCTTAAGGTAGCACAAATCTGCTAAAAACAAACTTAATTGTGTAAGTATGTGTAGACAATTCGAACTTTGATAAAAATGGCTTAAAGATTTTAAGTGAAGATGATTATATTTCGTAAGATTCTCATACGAATCTAATCATGAACATCGAACAATATCATCTAGCGCCTATGAGTATAATGTTGTTATTGTGTTTTAAGTTTGGAGAGTAAGATTCAGCTGAGATATGGACGTCGTCAGTTTTCCTCGGTACAGAAATAGAGAAGGTATCGTGTCAATAGCTTTGTGTTACTTCGAAACGAGATATTAGTAAGCAATCTATCGACCATGGAGCTTTGAGTGTCGTCCTCGTCAATCTATCTAGGTCCGTCGCCGTGTAGTTTCAAACTTCGACGCTATTAAACAAACAATCTCATCACAATTGAATATAATTGTTAATAGCCCACAGAGAACTAAATTATGATATTAACGGATTAATTAACCTAATACATAGCTAACTGACCGTTAATTATTATTTTTTTTCATTACGGAAGTCTTGATGATGCAGAATTAAAAAGAAAAGCATATTGAATTCGTAGTACAGTATAGCGTCGTTTATCCGAATCAATTGGGACCGGACACCGTTCGGATACGCGATCGTTCGGATAACTGAATGCGATCCATCCTGTATATGAAACCGGACACTATACGAATATTGAAAATCATCACATGCTGGAAACGTGCTTCAAAAAAGAGCAAAATGTCGCAATTTTACCTTTATTGTGGAAAATAATCATTTATTTTCTGCTGTACCATTGTACACTTTCGTTTTTTCGCTGCAAGATCTCTAAAAAAACTGGTCCAGATATTTGACGCTCAGGATAAACGACGTTCTCCAGTGTGGCTGGTGCCATAGCTTGTGACAAAAGCTCTGAAACTTGTACAAATAGAAAATATTGTATAAAAAGTAAAATGCCTTTTACCTTTTAAAACAGGGATGGGCAGACTTTTCCAGGGTACGCGGGCAACTTCTAATTTTTACAAGATGTTGCGGTCTACCCAGTGTCAGTATCGAACGTAAGGGTGGAGGGGTCCACGGGTCCGGACCCTCCCTCATAGCCCACGATTTTTTTTTTCGAATTGATTATAATCCTATGTAAAAAGAATATAAAATGTAATTAAGTATTTTTTCTTAGTATTTTTTTATTAATTAATGCTAATTATATTTACTCAGTAATTTATTTTTTGATGTTTTTTGTTCCCTACAATCGACAAAATCAAAAAAATATATTTGGCTACGTATCGGGTAATGATGCGAGAATGGTAGACCTTCGACCCTCCACCCGCCCTCCCTTCTTGAAAAATTTTTGTGTGCGCCACTGCCCAATGTCGTAGGTGTGGTGAGGTAAGGAAAAGATTATTATTATAACATAATAATAAATGCGGAATATGTGTGTACTTACTTTTGGTAACAATTCTTTTAAAACCGCGTTTAAACCAAAACCCAAGATACAGACATAATAATAATAGCCACAAAAATAATATCAAATGATGCATTTATTATGAAATAATTTAAAATACATTAAAAAGTAAAACATTTTTATCTAATGTTAAGGCCGTATCACACGTATATTTTTCATGCAATTTTTTCGTCCAATTTTTGGCCGAATCTGAGGGGGAAGGGTTGCCGTAAACAAAACGACACGCTCTGACGTCAGCCGCGCTCTATCTCCATATTGAAAAATTACTCGCCGATTTTTCTGCTTCGGAAAATGAACATCCAAAATTATTTCTTTCATTTCGCTTGCGCAATTGTTGATGGGTGTAAACTAAAAATAGAGCACCATTCTATTTAAAATATTATATGCCGTTAAAATATTATACACCATTAAAATATTATACGGCATATCTGAAGTGTTAGACGAAACCGGAGCCGCCATCTTGTTTATGACGTAAGGCGCCGAAGAACCCCATTGGCTGGAATTTCAAGCAATTTTATTTGGAACAACTTTTTGAGTTCGCTAGCAAAAAATTGTTCTAAAACAATTGCTATGGCAACTGAGTAAAAATTGCACGAATTGAACGAAAAATTGCTTGAAACGTGTACGTGTGATACGGCCTTTAGTTTTCGTTCTTATAGTCAGTAGAAGACTTATAGTCTGCGTACTGTCAGCCAATCTTGAATTTTTCGTTTATAATTACTACCTGCTAAAATCTTCAGGCGGTTACCCTAAATTACCATAGCGGTCCACCTGTCGATCGCGATCGGCGTTATGCCCACCCAAGTTTTAAAATAAAAATTTATTTAAAAGAATGCAGGTAGTTCTTTGAATTGTCTCGTAAGAGAACAAAACAGTTTTAGTTTTAAGATGCAATGCGTATTGAAAAGTTGAAGCGGTAGCGGGCAATCGCAATACAAGAATTGTCTGAATAGCAGATGTTCCAATTTTCATTCTAATTCGATCCTTTATCAAAATAAACCTGTTAGAAAGACAAAATATTTAAATTGCACTGAACGTATTATAATAGGCTAAAAATTGAACGCGTCCCCCTGCCCCCCCCCCCTTTGTTATAGTCTTAAAAGTTTCTGCTGATTTCTTGAACTTTTTTCTTATTTATAATGCAACACAAGGTATTCTTTGAATTAAGGTTTTTGATTCGAAAAAGAAAAAAAAATAAAATAAAATAAATACTCATAATATTTTCCCGCTTTCAAATACTGTGCGATTAGTGGACCAATAGTTAAAAGATTAGTGTATAGACCTCAAAGATCACAAAACTGGGGTTTGTAATTTCTTTTTTAAATATTTCATGAAACTATAGAGATAATAGATTAAATTTTTGATTGAGGGTTTTCCATATATGTGAAAATCCAAATATTGTCACCATTCACTTTTTTTGGCGACTGTATTTAATAGTTTTATCATTCAATGACTATATCGATTTTTTTAAATGTATAGTTAAAACTGAAATATATATATGTCAGTTGATATATAAAGATACCTTTGAAAGTGTTAAGTATAAAGTTCTTTTTACTCAACACTTTTAATTGATTTTGTTAATTTTTTTTTCTATTCATATCATAATTTAGTTTTTTTTTATCTTTTAAAAGTATTATCAGTTTCGTCCAGCTTTGTGAGAAACGGGAAAGCTATCAAGTGTGTTTTTGTTGCTCTTCCCCTTACCTGTTTTTTTTTTATGACTGTACGATGTGTCAATAATATTATTGCTGAGATAAATTCTGTATATTTTGAAGAGAATATGTTCGAACTTGTGGATGTTAATGTTATTGAGCTGAAGGCATTTTTAGGTATTTAAAGGAATGTATTGCGTTCAGTTCTAATCGTTTAAATATTGAAGTGTTATTTTCTATATATTGATCGCATTAGAAATAAATTATTAGGATCTCAAAAGCATAAGAATATTTATTTAAACCATCACGATTTATTTCCACTGTTTAGGAAGTCTTTACATTGAGCGCAACGTCGTAAAAAAAAGGGGAAAAAAAGTGCTTTTAAGTACAGTAATTTTCTTCTTATTCAACATATTCGTTGAGAAATGTTGAACCTTTTACGATTTTTACTAAAATAATGCAAAGAAATTTAATTTTCACATTAGAATATATGAAATACTGATAAGGGCTTAAGGGGAAATGTATGAAAAATTATTTATCGAATATAAACTTGCCAAATATGGAATTAAAAGAGCTTGAATATGAAATATTTATGGAAAGCTCGAAAGGGTTTTCTGAACAGAACATATATTGATTAAGGGGAGAAAAACTCTAGGATGAGAATTGAAAGCAACAGTTTTGGAAAACCATTGAATTACTGGTGTGTGATTTTCGTTATACTCCATAGTAACTGAATGGTCTAGGTCTCAATCTTGAGATCAGCATTGTTTCTATCAAGTCAAGGGTTTGATGCTGGTACCACGGAAGACCACCGGCCGGCTTAAATTTGTCGTTGCTGTAAGTTCTCTCGTTGGCGTGATGTGGAAGTTTGGAGAACGGTGCCATCTCTAGTGTTGTCCTTGCCACTTGATCGTGGTTCAAAAGTACGAGATCCATCGCTAATGGTGTTCTGGTTGCTTCTGAGTACTGGTTGTATCAAATTGATACGATATGTTGTTAAATGATTGTTACTTAATGGCTCTTATTTTTATTTAATTTTGCATATTTCATGTTCCAAACTTTTGGATGCATATCAGCAAAGTCATACTGTAGCGGAGGTTCATTATTCCGAACACTACCCGATAATACTTGTCAAGTTTGATGTACAGGGTGAGTGGTATGCCCAGATGGGACATTGTATTTTTCCAAGAGACCGTGCATTCTTCCATCATGCCTAGAACAAAAGAGATGTCTCGCCGATTCTGAAGTCGGCTATCTTGAAAGCACACCTCTTCCCTCTATCCAATCTTCAGATAACATTCAGATATCATGATTTATAAACAGGATACTCCTGTGAACAGTATCCATTGTTGAGTCCCCTCGCACATGTGGACCACGAACTAGTTGAATGAAAAAGAATGTCGACCTGTTGTGATAAAGTCAAACCCTGGAAGGCACCATCAGTGTTAAAGTAACAGGAAGATTTATAGACCCTCCAGATGGTATACGAGCTACGGTGACGGAGTTGGTTTCAGTCACGCCAGCTTATTGCCTCCAAGAATCAATGAAATTGGGATGAAGACGAGGAGAGCCGTGTACAGATCCGCTACCCTTGCCAATCAGAGATTATTGGGGGCATGAAAGAAGCCCGCTCAGGGAGGTTTAAAGGGTCGGCTCGCAAGTTGATGAGGATCATCTGTTATCGATCTCTTACATCTCTTCCGGATCAGCTTTTATTCTTTTTCGAAGGCATGTGACAGAGGCTGCGGAGGCAACCGCACCCCAAAGACTACGCGAAAGGGATTGCGATGACCTTTGAAAGACAGAGTGCTGGAGTCTGTGGAGCAACCGCTTGAATGAATTGGGACGATAACAACGAAAGGGGTTGTTGGGACAGCCGCACTCGGAAGCCGGCCATATCAAGATCTCAAACCTTAAACGGGACTAGAACTTTTCTCTTGCGAAAGGCTGTGAAGAGTAAAAATTTACTACTGAATTTAATGTTTTGTTTAATTAATTTGAAATAAAATGCCTTTTGGCAAAAGGCTGTGTGAGCCCTCTCGCTATCAAGTAATATTACTTGCTCACGTCGTTACAATACTTTTATGAAGTTCACCAATATATATGAAACAATATGATTTATTTTCAATTTAAAACTTTTCAAAACATTCTGGATTATTAATATTACTTGAACCAATTAGAAAAATATTGATTAATGCCCATGTCTCTTATAAGCTTGCTTCGTTTAACGTAGGAAAGTGAGGCAAATTAAAGGTCTGAGAAATGCAAAAAGTTTATAAAAAGATTTTTTTTCTTAAACATTGTGCTTAGAATTTATTTTATTTATTATATTTATTTGCAATTTCAAACTGCTTTTAATACTTGTTATTGTCAATTTGTGAAACACTCGATTTTACCAGAAGTAAACTTATTTTACATATCTCTTTCACCAGAACGAAAAACTCGCCGCATTTCAGAATACCAATATCGATTTTTGAGCCGTCTGATTCATTGTGTCTGAGAAATCTCATCATCTAGGTCAGAGCACAGTAACTCAGAAGCTCTTTCATATCATCTAAGATATCGGATCCACTTCACAGGATAATCTTATCTCATATTTCGAAGACAACTTTTCTAACGATTTCGAGTTTGTTTCTTAGAGTTGATGTGTGTGCTTCCGTTCGTTTTACACGGATGTAAGAATATAATGGAAATGTGTTATGTGTAGTACGGTGGGTTGCAGTAGTATTATTTATATAACAATTAAAGTTTGAGTAGTTATCCTTAGATGCATATATTATAAATTATCTTATTTATTCCATGAAGCGGTAAGATCTTTCAAGTAATTTTAAGGTAATTTTTTGTAAAATGTTTATTTAGTTAAATCATTAGAACTGCTACATGTTTAAAATTTTAATCCTTATAAATCTTCCTTACTGTTTCTGTAAACTTAAAAAACAACAGAATTATTGGTAACATAATTCCGAACGAATCAAGGCCGCGGTAGCCGAGTGGTATAGGTATCGGACCGTGGCTTGCCTTGTCACGAGTTCGAGCCCAGTACCACTAAAGACCCGCCGTTTAGGGCAGCGATGCACGTTAAATCTGTCGAGAGCTGAAACGTCCTCCCGTTGGTGTGGTGTGGTAGTTAGGAGAGGGGGGTGCCAGCTCAGGTGTCGTCCACGTCACTTGACCATGGTTCAAAATTACGTGGTCCGTCGCCAAAAGCCCTCGTGTAGCTGAACAATGCGACGTTAATATTCAATCAATCAATCAACCGAACGAATCAAAACTAGTGAACAACTCTGCTCTTGTCTGTGTCTGATCTCGACTATGTCAGATGGAGGCCCACGAAATTCATCATGGCAAGCGGCTAAATGTACATCAGTCGTTAGTCATAACCTTCAGCACCATGCAGGCGACAGTACGACAGCTCGGTTCCACCCCAAGTTTGAGGGAGAACACCCTGGGGAGGGTCAGGGGCCTCCCACCTCTCTTCCCCTTTCACCAACTTTAAGAGAGGACTTGCGACTCGACGGCTATTCAGAGTATGCCCATGTCACAAAGGCACTACACATTTACAAACGTCCATGCCTTCTCTGGGATTCGAACCCAGGCCCTACGAAACAGCAGTCAGCCTCGCTAACCAATATACCAAATGGGCGACACTCTGCTTGTCTTCAACTTCTTATTGCTATGGTTTACTTAGTGCGAATTCATTTGGCCAAAGTAACCTGGTGGTCACGGTCAGGATTTCCTAGCCGGTCTGTGTTGAGTTCGAGCCCTATTGCCACTGAAGACCCGTCTTGTACCGGTGCTGATGCACGTTAAATCAGTCGGGGCTCAAAGTACTTTCGTTGGCATGGTGTGGTAATTTGGAGAGGGGATGCCAGCTCGGGTGTCGTCCTCGTCACTTGACCGAGGCCCAAAATTACGAGACCCATCGCCAAATACCCTAGTGTACCGTTATAGTGCGATGTTAATAAGCACTCATTCACGCGAAAATTTATTGTGTTACAGTAAAATGCATTTAGTAAATGGTTTGAATTAATGTGATATAAATAATGGTTTGTAGTAGTTTATATCAGATAAAAACATGTCATTCTTGAAAATGTTAAGAAAGTAGAATTTATACGTCCGTGAAATTCTCGAAGCAAATTCGACTGAGTATCATCTTCCGGATGCTTAGGGGTTTTTATTTATTTATCGTAAAGAAGAAAATTAATTTATATAAAATTTCTTGTAAAAATTTACTTACCGCAAAATCGTGCACATAACACGCACTCTTAACACAAGATATAAGATCAAAATTTACGGGTGCGCTTTATACGCCAGGGACAGAAATGTTAGCTTCAAAAATAAAAAGAGAAATGAGAGCATTAAAAAAATTAAGACTTCTACATAGATCGGAATACTGTTTATTTAAAAGAAATGACATATCTAATGAACTTAAAATGTTGTAGTTCTAGAAGTATACTATTTTTTCAAAAGGCTGGAATTATACCTCCAATAAATCAAAACATTAGAGCCTTGCACACATACATTTCAGGTTTCTTCGTAATAAAAGGGTTGCGCGTTATGCGGTGAATATACCAAAAATTTTCAAAAATCAGCTGGAAAGTATAGGTGCACCTGTGCGCGTTTTACGCTGGATTTTACGGTAATATTTTCTTTTTACTCTC
>BMAV01027883.1:64379-78608 GCA_019973955.1 Trichonephila inaurata madagascariensis | reverse complement strand
CGTGTAGCTGAACAGTGCGACGTTAATATTCAATCAATCAATCTCTCTCTCAATCAATCAACCAAACTTGGCAGTAGGCCGTAAATTTTTAAGCTTGCATTTCTGTGTTTGATTCCGGCCACACTGTTTGCTTGCCATCCGATCCGAAAATGTTATATTTGCTTTCATAAACAAAAATCACATTTTCCAAGATTCTGTTGCCTGCCTTACATACATTTTAGCAAATGCCAACCTATTTGGTTTGCTCATGTAAGGCTTTCTTTGAGGTACTCTGCCATGATACTTATGTTTTTTTAAAAATTTCTAACATTTTCAGGATTTACTCATTTTCCTAACCTACTTTTACATTCAAAGTCATTTTTACTGCACTAGTCTTGGATTAATGTGTATTTGTCTCACAATCCACCTCTCTTCACTTTCATTAAATATCCTTGGACACCCTGATCTTTGCTTGTTTTCAACACTATTTGTTTTTTTGAACCTATCAATGATGTTAAAAACAGGAGATTTACTCAATTTCAAGATTTTTCCTGCACACCGAACTGATTTCCCCTCTTTCAATGACTTATTATGAGATTTCACACACACCAACCGATGTACCTTTGTTTCTCGCCATTTTTTCTATAAATAATATTGAAACGTTTTTTTATGTGTTCAAACTTCTACTCTAAAAAAGTTATGTGAAATTAAATTCAATTGATGCTCTGTATATTTGTTGAATTTCTGATGTCAAAAGTGTCCCAATACTTTTTTGACTCCAGTTTACCTTTGAATTGTATTTGCAAAGCTAGATCAAATTATAATTCTATAATACTAATAAAATTTTTCTTATATACTGTACACCAAATGTTAAAATATTTCTTAATTCATTTTGTTTTTGTTTTAATGTGATAAATATTTTTATAAACGGCTTTACAGTTATGCATGTCAAGTGTCCCAATACTTTTTTGAATGACTGTATATCAAAAATCGTAGAGTTCAAACTTTGTACGAAAGTCTTAGTTTTATATAGGCAAAATGTTACTATTATAGAAGCATTTTCCGTAAGAGGAGAACGTTTTGAAAATATAAATTTTTTTTTATCATATTTTGTTTCGAAAATTGCATTTTAATAATTTTTTTCTTGTAATAATATTCTTAAAACAATTTCATACGTACATTCCACTTCAGGTGACACTAAATATCAAAAAGAAATATTATTTATTTACATGCTTTTACAAAATAGTGGCTCCGAATGTAGTCAGATACCTTAATTAAGATGCTTTAAAAGTATGGTATATTAGTGGGGATTTTTTCGCCTACATTTTTAAAATTAACATGATTAAGTTACCAGTATTTTCATTTCGATTTGCTGTATCTTTGTTCATGTTATGAATTCATATTGTATTGACCCTATGTATGGGTACACAAAGGAAACTCATTTCTATAAAAAAACCGTTTTACATGTAAGATTTTCTTTCAAAACAGATTAAGTTTTCATAATTTTAAAACTTTAATAAATATATTGACCTTTCCTGATTTATTTATCCCTTGATGACAAAGAAAAGAGAAAGAAATAAGTTGGGAAGAAATTTAATAAATGTTAAAAATGACTTTATAAAAAATGACACAATCTTGAATAAAAATTACAGTGAAAATGTAGATTTACATAAGTTTACACTTCGTAAACATCATTTATAATCGAAACAAAATAAAAGTTATTAAAAGTATCTCGTGTAAGGCTTTTCTTCTTTTTGTTTTTAATTTTCGTCATTTTTTTAAAGTTGTAAAATTAATTATAGGACCTTCGTGATTGCATTACAAAACTTTTTTTAAAAAATTTGCTTTTCTTTTTCGGTATCGCTTAGATGCGTACACTATATCGTACAGGGCGTTGATTCTCCAAGGTTGGTCGTGTGTGGAAGCTACTGACCTTGTTTGTTCGATGCAAACTTAGCGTTTAGCATTCTGTGTGGTGCCTCCTCAAGGTTTTCTTTTTGTTAATTTTTAAGGTTTGTTTCTTTAGTTCTTTTATTCCCAAAGAATGCATTGTGTACATCCTTAGGAGATGTGAGTTAACACATGGGTTTGAGAACGCGTTGAAGACGAATGCCAATACGTATGTTCAATTGAATGTTGGTATTTCTTTGGATTTTAATTATTTAAAACATTTTGCATTACATGATGCATAATTTTATCAACTTTACTCCGTAAAATTATTGGATTTAAAAATCTAGTCTTCACACAAAACATCAGAATTATCTGGAATACTTTCTGATCTATGGTAAGTGCACGTTTATAATATCGTTTTAAATCTTAAGAATCAAGGTGTTGCCATTTTAAATAATTTAATATTGATAATTTGTGTTAAATCCAATTAAAATTTTTTATGCTATTTAATATATGTGTAAATGTATAATCTCTCTCTATTTAAAATAATTTTAAAATTAATTGCTAGTTTGTGCTGCAACATTCATTCTTTGAATGCAAAAAGAAAGTATTTTTCTATTGTTGATAACGTCGCTACGCTTCATTTAGTGAGAATTTCTAACGAGAATATTTTAATAGCCGAACATTTTCAAGCAAATTGATCTGATTAATAAAAAAATCACATTTAACTCTCAATAATAAACTTTTGTGTAATATATGAATCTTCTGTATATGTAGAATTTGTACTTTTCGTCCATCTATGAAATGCACAATGATAAACTACGTAGGTAAGGCTATTTGTTAAGAGCACACTTTTAACATGTCAAGAGAGTAAACGCTACCACCTTTCTATTTTTTAATTAAATATTATTATAATACTTCTCTTTAGGTACACACTGATTTTAATACAGTTTTTTCAAATATTAATTCATTAGTTAATGAATAATTAGTAACAAATAAAAATAATAGTTCAACACCATATATAAAAAGGAAAATCACTCGTTAGGTCCCTGTAGCACGTTGGACTTCTAATCCAAAGGTCATAGGTTCGAATCCCACCTGGAATGGCCTAATTTCTGAGAATGTGTTTTCTTTTTACGATACTATTTTATTGGAATAATTAAATTTAATTCATGAATAAATAGTAACAAACAAAAGTAATAGCCCAACATCATATATAGAATGGAAAATAACTTTCTATTTTGCCACTTAGTATTGTAATTCTGTTATATGTATATACATATTTATATTAATTGTAACTATTTAATAAAAAGTAACTAAAATAAAAATTTTCTTTGTTGACCTAGTAGGAATTGACTTAAATTTTTTTTTACATATTCCTTGTATTTAGTTATCTTAGGTTAACTCAGTTTTCATAAAGAAAACTTTTTTTTTGAAAAGGTACTGTTAGACTTTGTGTAAAAACAAATTATTGGGAAATTTAAGTTATATATCTATCAAAAATTTATTCCTTAAATTTTCACTGTTCTTGCTCGTCAAAAAATGCCATTATAAAACAACCAATATGACTCAAAATTTTGAATCGAATAGTTACATTTTTGCATTTAAATTGTTGACTTCAATTTTAAAACTTCCTCATCGCTCCAGTAAACGAATGGGTGTCAGCTCGAGTGTTGTCTTTGCCACCTGACCGTGGCTCAAAATTCCGAATTTCTTCGCCAATATCCTTCGGGTTGCTCCATAGTGTAACGTCAATGAAAAATCAATCAATCACTATGCGAATGTTGAAATTTATAGTCTTCAGTTATATAATGTGGCCTCGGTAGCCTAGTAGTTATGGTCACGGACTCGTGGCTAGCGTGTCATGAGTTCGAGTCTTAGTGCCGATGAAGATCCGCCGTGTAGAAGATCTGATGCACGTTAAATCTGCCGGAGTTCCAAGTCCTCACTTAAGTGTGGTGTGGTAATTTGGAGAAGGCAACTCCGGGTGTCGTCGTCGTCGTTTGACCAAAATTACAAGATCTGTCACGATAGCCTTGTGTTGCATTAGAGTGCGACATTAATCGACACTCACTCGGTTATATGAAGTCTAACTTGCTGCTCTTCTCTCTTCCTATCATTTATGACAGAAATTATCATTATGAATTACCAAAATAAAATTTGCATATATTTGATCAATTGCAATTTTTTTTGCAATTGCAATTTACAAATATTTTTAAAAAATCGAAAAAGAAATTAGTTATGTTGAGTGTGTGTTTGTGATTATTTCTATCTAATCTGATTCTTGAACAGAAATCGTTATAAAGTAATATTTTGTGTGTTGAGAAGATACGATTAAAACAGAAATAGCAAAGAGGCGTTAATTATTCATTTCGGTCCAGCTCATGAAATATGACGTTTACAATTCTGATTTAATACTTCAATTCAATATCATCGATTAGTAACTGTTTTTCGAAGAATTTCTTGAATACGAATCAAGGATGCTTTTAATTTTTACGATTTCCGAGATTAATTTTTTTTTATTACTTCCCCTTTGCAACCTTTTACGTGTCGTGAAGATCCATCTTTTAGTGCATTTTGAATAAGTTAGTGTTACAAATAATGACAAGATAACAAAGTCATGTTCCGCTTGTTCTAAAAGTCAATTAGATTTCCAAGGTTGAAGTCATCCATGCTCATCAGATTAGCTTTAATGGAGAAGTAAATATAATACATTTTTGTAACCATATTGGTTTCCATTTTGCTTAAATGAGCTGTGACGTAATGTGTTAGTGTTGAACCAAATCGCCCACTCTTACCACAAGTCGGTCATTAACAAGTAGCGTGTATGTTTACGCTTCGCGGACATATACGCTATGATTTATTTTCAAGAAAATTGACTTAAATGTTTTATTTCCTTTTGCCTGCTCTTCATTTAAATGCATCATCCGTCTGGCCGCAGAACTAAGAACTTCTTATGTCCTTGAAACACTTTCAGGGCTTGAGTGTGTCTTGCTAACAGATGTGTATCTCTGAGTAGAAATTTAAAGTGCTGTTGCTTCCTGAAAAAAAGCTTTAAATTCAATTTTATGCTTATTTCAGAATTGCGGTTACGTAGAAATGCTAGTGCGTTTGAGGATTAATAACCTTTCGAATAAAATTATGCACTGTACCAGGAAGGATAAACACCAATAAGCTACATTAAAAACGTGTAATACATTAAAGAAATGACATAAAAACATTTGCTTTTTACTTAGCATGTTAAGGCATGTCCTTGATACTAAACATATTCATGCAAATAACATTACTGTAACATATTATGAATACCGTAAAATCCGGCGTATAACGCGCACTTTTGAAACAAAAAATACGATCAAAATTTACGGTTGCGCGTTGTACACAGGGTATAAAAATGAGTGCTTTAAAAATAAAGATAAGCTGAGCATAGAAAAAAAATTAGTCTTCAATATATATCGAAATACTGTTTATTTAAAAGAAATGGTATTCCTTATGAACTTAAAAAGAGTATTAGTTCTAGAAAGATACCATTTTTTTCTAAAGTTTTGAATAATACCTCGAATAAATGACTTCAAAACATAAGAGAATTGCGCACGTACATTTCAGGTTTCTTCGTAAAAGTGGGGGCGTGCGTTATACGGCGAATATACCGTAAAATCCGGCGTATAACGCGCACTTTGAGCACAAAAAATAAGACCAAAACTTAAGGGTGCGCGTTATACGCCGGGTATAAAAATGATAGCTTTAAAAATAGTAAAAGATATGAACATAAAAAAAAACTTTCCTTCTACCTGTATCGTGACACTGTTTATTCAATAGAAACGACTTGCCTTACGAACTAAAAGAGTTGTAGTTCTAGAAGCCTACTATTTTTCCAAAACTTTGGATAATACCTCGAAAAAATGATTTCAAAGCATAAAAGCAATGTATACTAATATTTCAGATTTCTTCGTTAAAAAGGGGATGCGCGTTATACGGCGAATATACCTAAAAATTAAAAAAATCAGCTTGAAAGTATAGGTGCGCGTTATACACCGGTGCGCGTTATACGCCGGATTTTACGGTAACTAAAAATTAAAAATTGCAGCTTGAATGTATAGGTGCGCGTTAAACGCCGGATTTTACGGTATCTTTCTTTCTTTCTGTTCGACTGACAAAAATTGGTCTGTAAATCAAATTGAATAATTTAGGGGAATTTTTTTTATATATAATTTCACAAAGTTTGAAATCCTTAAGTTAAAAAAAAAAAAAATAGAGTTACGATAAATGTTATGTTCTTTTTTGTTCGCATTCTAATAGCTAATAAAAACTTAAACTAACTTATCTTAGAAAGAACAATTCGTTAGTTTTTCGTCATTTAAAATGCTAAGACTTTTTTTTATTGTACCAAATGCTTTAATATTTTCCCTAACTATCGCTTATTAATACGTATAACAAATTTAATAAGCATTTTTGAATCAAAGCAATACTTACTTTTTTTAAAAATAATTGAATTTTTAGAATTTGTGCATTTTTAGGGAATTTTCAATAAACATTTATATAAAAGGTATTTTACGAATATCAATTATGATATCACAAAACCCGTACTAACTTTTGTTGTACATAGTTGTACGCGCTTAAAGCCCTCGTGTAGCTGCACATTGCAACGTTAATCTTCACTCACTTGTAAATCCATGTGTTTATCTCAGTTATTGTATAGGAGGAGTAGCATTTTAAAGAGACTGGAGACGTACTATAAAAGCATAGGTTATATAAAAACGATTTTTTTTTAAAAAAGTTAATATATTATAGACAATGCTAAAAAAATATATGTAATCCTGTTCAGTGCTTCAAATTTAAAGGTATTCTAATTTCTGGATTCGAAGTTTTTTGATTATTTTTGAAGTTTTTAGAATTAGGGTAACAATATAATGATCGAATCATGCGATAATTTTAATGTAACAAATATATATATATTCTTTTGTCGCATTTACTTCATCGATATTTGAGGATTCCTACACTAACAATTCTCCGAAATGTTGTTTTTGTCACCTAATATGGGGTGAAAGTTTAAAGAAAAAAGCGCTATTTTTTTTGTGTGTGTGTGAGATTTCGTCCATGTGTGTTTGTGTCATCTCACTTTTATCACTGTTGCTAGTAGCCCGTTGTGTTATTTTAATGCTTCATTAATATAGAACTAAAGAAAATACATCTGTGGTTTTCAGAAATAAATTGATAATTTTACGAAAAGTTTTTTAAGGATCTATTATTTTTTTCCTCAACTATTTTAGTGCTTTTAAGTTTTTTTTAAATATTTACCAATGTGTGCATCATTTAAAATTTGTACGGTTAAATTTTTAATGCCTATATCAGATGTATAAAAAAACACTTTCATTACTACACATTCTCATCAAATCAACTATTTGAATGCTTCACGATTAACAATCTTGGTAACTTTTTGGCGATCCGCAAGATCTTGGTTAATTAATTCAATAACTTTCCTATTACTGGAGACAGAAACCATTCTAGACAGACCTGGAGAGATAAATTATTACATTTATCTTTTTTCTCGGAAACAGAAATGCGATCTGTTTGCTGAATGTTGGGTCATTCACTCAATATTTATTGTGCAGTAATGTTTCAGACTAATTAACTGACTAGACAATATATTTTTTGTATTTCTTTTTCCTTGGAATTTAATTATTTGTCACAAGTCCAGAGGTTTGGAGTGTTTTTCGTCTTGGTGGCTGTAATCTAATATTGTTGTGTTTTTTTTCGAAAATCAATTACCGTAAAATACGGGGTACAACTCGCACCTATACTTTCAAGCTGCATTGTTTAATTTTTAGATATATTCGCTGTTTAACGCGCACCTCTTTTACGAATAAAACCGAAATGTACGTGAGTAATGCTCTTATGTTCTGAAGTTATTTATTCAAAGTATTATCCCAAACTTTTGAAAAGAAAGTATACTTCTAGAACTACAACCCTTTATGTCCACACGCGGAATGCCTTTTTTTTTTTTTTTTCTTTCTTTCTTTTAATAAACTGTATTTCTATATGCTTAGAAGTTTTATTATTATTTTTTTTTCATGCCCATTTCTTTAATTTTGGAACTATCATCTTTATACCCGGCGTATAACGCGCACGCTGTGGTAAAAGTGCGCGTTATACGACGAATTTTCACGGTATATTGTTTTGAAGTATACATTCAAAATAGAAAAAGTTGTATAGAAATTTCAAATAATTCATTTTATGGAAAAATTGTTATATATTTTTAGTATTTATATAGAAATGATTGTGGTGAGAGAGATAAACTAGCTAGAAAAAGTCTGCGTTCACGTACTGTTGCTTACATGAACAATGAAAAAAAAAAAAGTTTAACTGGAATTTAAAAAACAAATTTTAATTGGATTTTATTTAGTTCATTTTAAGCATTCAGAATAACAAAAGTAAATTTGGTTTGCCTTCATAGATTTTAAAATAAAGACATGTTTGTAACGATACTAACAAAAATCAAGTAGAAAAGTCTGCGTTCACTGTTTTAGTAGTAACTATAAAAATTATTTAAAAAGAGAATAATGAGCTATTTAGTAGCTGGTTGGATAACCTCATCATTTGAGAACCTCCTGAAATCGTTTCGGCATTGAACTAACATATCTTGTGGTTTGTTCAGCACTTATCTTTTCCCATTGGTCCTTAAGAACACTCTTCAGCATATCCTTGCTGGATACATTGTGTTGACGAATCTTGCATTCCAACAAATCTCATAGGTGTTCTGTAGGATTCAGATTAGATGATTGCGGGGCCATGTGCAGTTGATTTGGGACATTATACAAGAGCCAAAGCTTCACAATCTCAGCGGTGTGCTTAGGATCGTTGTCGTGTTGAAAACGAAACGATTATCCTAAGCCGAGTTTGGTGACACTTTCCTTTAAATTGTTTTTCAGGACATCAAAGTAATCATATTTGTTCATAATTAATTATATATACTCCAACTTGCCAACATCATTGCTCGCCATGCACCCCCACACCATGACTCCAGCGCCGCCGTGCTTTACCGTTGGAACTAAATGCTCTTTTTGAAGAGCTGTGCAAGGTTTTCACCATACTAACTTACGACCTTTTATGCCGAAGATACAAAATTTGCCCTCATCAGACAATATCACAGTCCTCCAGAACTCAAGAGGCTTATGTATATGATTTTTTTCAAAAGCTATCCGCTTAAGCTGGTTGGTCATTGAATATTTTTGTTAAACTGCTCGCGAATGTCTGTTGCTATTTAATTTGCAGACAAACACTGTTTTTTTTTTTCACCATTGATGTCATACTTCGTTTTTCTCTGATTTTGAGTTTAGATGGACGACTTTAAAGAGGTTTGGATGTGTAAACTCTTGTAGATATCAAGTTATAAATAACATGCTAAATAGATGAATACTGCCGTCCAACGGATCTGGCTATATCCCGACGACTTTTTCCATCTTTTCACATTGATTTTACACTCACTGATACTAATTTCCTTCTTTTTATTTTCCATGTCCTTGAATTGCTTCGTTATCTCACAAAAACGTAAGAATTATTGCATCACAATTTTCTTAAGCTATTTTACTTGATAACTAAATGCAAAAACTCTGTTAACCTATAACACCTGTTGATACAAATTCCAAGAATCAAGAATATTCAAATAGTGAACGCAGACTTTTTCTGCCTACTATTTGTGTCTTTTGCTACAAAACTCTCGTTATCCTAAGTAGTTTTAATTCAAAATTAACGAATTCTTGCATGCTCAATATTTAAATAATAATAAACAAATTCGTGAAATTTTGTTTGAAAAAAAATTATATTTTTAATAAATTTTACCTTTGCTATATGATTTCTTATGGTTGATCGCAGACTTTTTCTAGCAAGTGTATATACAAACTAACTTATAATTGTAATAGGGAATATTTTATTACATATCTATTTTTATTCAATATTTTAAAAATGTTATATTTAAGATGGAAATTATAAGATTCGAACAGAGAAACATATCAAGCTCTTAAAGTCTTGCTTTTCAAATTTTATATTTTATCGAAATACTTATAATTAACTGCCTAAAAATTATTTACACGTTTTTCCCGCTTTTTTGTTCTTGTTTTGTTTTCTTTTGTGTATTTTTTAATCCATTTCAATAAGTTAATAATAAAAATAACAAATAATAATAAATATTAAAAAAAAATACATTTTTCGAGTAACTGTTTTAAAATCTTTTGTACGGAGTCTATTTTATGAAGCAGTTTAAATGGACCCATTAGTTTGGAAGGATATTTTTCTGTAACCAGATAAGAGGTTATGTGTATATACCTTGCCCGCATCTCTCTGAGCAGTAATGAAACATTGAAAATTTATTATTTTATTGTTAAGGTTTTCATTTTGTTTAGTTCTTTTTTTTCCCCCTCATTATATGGTAACTGGACACAAACCTACAATTCGATTGCAGCAGTAAAACCATAAACTTCTAGGACTACGAAAGCCTTATTAAAGAGTTTAGGAAATACTGTCCTACGCAATTTGCTCCTAGCACATTCCTTTCGAAGATCACATACCTTAAGAATATATGAAATACCTTTTCAGTGGTACACGAAATATATTAAAACCTATCATGTAGTAAGGCTAATTAATGTTAAATCTTTCGAAGATTTAAATTGAGTGGCGTTAAAATTTGGAGAGTGGGGTACCAGCTCGAATATAAACTTCGTCATTTGACCCTGATATTGAATACCTGACTTTTTGCCACTTATTTATGACAGCCGTAGCTCTTTGGTGATAACCGCGAACACGCGACAGGCGTTGTCGTGTCAATGGCTTTATGGGGGTGGTTCAAACCCCTAGGGCACCCCCCCTTGTGTGCGCCACTGAACCTGATGCACATCTATTCTGTCGTGGCTCAAAATCCTCACATTGGCATGGCGGGAAGCTAGGAAAATGAGGTACTGACTCGCGGGTAATAATTATAGTTTTGTGAGGTTTATCTAAAATATTTGTAATTATTTCTCTTTAGTGTATTGTTTTTGTCAAAAGTTCAGCGCATGAAAGTTAAACGTGGTGCAAAATTACGTGATCCGTCGCCAATAGCCCTCGCGATGCTTTAGAGTGCGACATTAATAAGCAATAACATTTTTTTTTTTTAAAACTCAGGATCGGAAAGACTTTTCTTATTTATTTTTACGAATCATTGAAAAAAAAATGATATTTTGAGGTGATAAAAGTACACTTCGTGTAATATAATGCTTCAGTTTATGCAATATAGCATAAATTGTAATGCCCTTTTGACATCCTTTTTTTTTTCCTTCTAGTCCCTGGAAAGGGTACTGGTCCGAGATTCGGTAATTGGGGACTCCTGACGTAAAGGATCCTTGTATTTGAGATAATTTAGTTGAGAATGGAAATTGCTTTCTTTATTGTTTTAAAATGTTGTTTTGTCATGTTATTTAACCCATATGCTTGAATTAAACCTAAAGGTTAATGTAATTTTCTTCACTGTACACTTTCCCCCCACCCCCTTCTGTAATTTCACAATGCCTAAAAATAGACATTTGTCGTGCGTCCAAACGTAATGCTCACGACACCGGAACCTAAATAAGAAATTCAGCGATAGTATGTAACAAGAAACTCCTTTTCGAGATGAAGAACAGGACTGAAAGACGTGCAGTGACCATGAATTACTGCCCACTCAAAAAAACACTTTCACAGTATCGAAGTGGGTCGGGCAAATAGATGGGTGGTTTTTTTTCTTATGCAGAGGCGCCTAGGGGCTAATGTGCTACAAAACTGTTAATCCGTGTATTTGATCGAATTTTTATAGGTCATTTGAAAAATATATTTTCAATTAAAGTGTGATAGAAATGAGTTTTTATTTGATTTTGTTTTGTTTTTATTGAGCACGCATGCGTAGTGTTTCAGATACGTTCTAGTATACAGCTTGGGCAGAATGCTTTCGTTTTCTTCAAGTGTGTCATATTAAGGTATCCGACTACGTTCAGAACCGTGATTTTAAAAAAGCGTACAAATGGATAATTGTCATGATATTTAGTGTCACTTAGATTAGAATACATGTATAAAATAATTTTAAGGACATTTTAACAAAATTTTTTTTATTTAAATACAATATTTTGGCAAAAAATTAACTTAGAATATTTTTTTTTTAAAAGTGTTCTCCTTTTGTAAAAAAGGCTTCTATTATAATAATATTTTGCCTGTAATAATATATAACCTCTCTCTACAGAGGCTCAACTAGAATTTTTGAAAAATTCACATTATTTTCATAGTTACCACCAATTTAAAAAATTATTGGCGTTTTTTTTCTTAAAATTGCTCCGCTCTGTTGTCGTAAAATATGAATAAACCCACTTCTAAGTTATATACTTCAAAAATTTTACTTGAGCCTCTGTACAGAGGTCTGAGCTATATACAGGCAAAATATTATTATAATAGAAGTATTTTTCACAAAAGGAGAACATTTGGAAAAAAAATTATTATAAGTTAATTTTTTGCCGAAATATTGTATTTAAATAAATTTTTTTTGTCAAAATGTCCTTAAAACAATTTTGTACATGTTTTCTAATCTAAGTGACACTAAATATCATGAAAATTATCCATGTTTGCGCTTTTTTAAAATTATGGTTCCGAACGTAGTCGGATACCTTAAATGCCATAGGCATGAACGCTTCATCAAAAATCACTGTGTAAAGGTTTATTTCAAAATTGAGTAAATATTTTTTTTACAATAATAAAAATTATTGATTATTGATTTTTAAACAAATTTAATTAAAATTTCGGTGATTCTGATATGTAGACGTTTTTAATTCATATTCTATGATCATTTTCATTTTTCAAAATAGTTAAAACATCAAGATTAAGCTATTGTAATTTTTAATATAAAATTATCTTAATAGTAATTAGTGTAAAACATAATCCTTAAATTTCAAGTAACAAATTTTCTTTATGCATTTAAAAAAAAAAAAACATCTGCCACCTTTTCGTAATTGTTTAAAATTTCTTTTATTTCCTTTATATTTATTGGGAAAAATCATTTTATTCTCCCCTCCCCTCCATTTTAATCATAGAGGCGTTTTAATATTGATATTTATTTTATAGTAAAAAGCTAAAATATTTATCTTTTGGTAAATGAAATTGTCAAATCAGTTTTTTTTTTTCCTTCATCTGTTGAATTAAATACTGTCATTTAATGCAGAAAATATGAAAACAAATTTTAAGTATTATTAAACATGGTGTACATTTTTAATTTTCATAATTTTGTACGTATTACATGAGAAGTGTTTCGTTCCGTTAATTATAAAGTATGTCACCTATTTAAAGGCCTTCCTGAACATCATTGGAATTGAGTTTTGCTCATAAATATTAATCATCTTTTGTCTCATCTGTGAAAACAAGCAAAACATGTTCCTTATTAATTTTGTGTGTGTGTGTGCTTTTTCTGGAAACTTTGGTATGTGGCCAAGTTGTAAATTTTTGTTCCAGATTTATTTTTGTTTGTTACGAGTAGTTTTTTAAAGCACAGTGTTGACATTAAGAAGCAGGTGAATGTTTTTACTTGTCAATTAGATTTAAAAGTTTTTAATTGCCATTGATTACGCTGTAGCTATTTCTATTTAAAAACCATTATTTTCTTGTTTATTAAAAATTAACACACTTCGTCCATAATTTCTAAAACTGGAATCAGTATTTAATCGATGTATTTTAAATCGTCGCTCCAAATTCAAAGTATAGAAAAATTTTGAAAGAAAGCAGACCAGCATTTTTTCTGTTTTTGTTTGTCATACACTTACTCTTGAAAATGTTTTTATTTATATCTGGGGGAATTTTTTAAAATTGAATCTCTATTATTAATAACTTAAAAAACCTGCATAATTTACTTCAGAACCATTTATATCCATGTTTGATTTCATTACAGCTATCATGTTAACAAATTTATATGGATCAGTTGAAAATATTAGAATCAGTTGCTATTTATTTGTTTACTGTCGTATTTTAATACAGTTTTGTATTTTTCAAGGACAATCAAAAATCGACCGTAGTTATGATACATTTTAATGTGTATTTCATTCAATTCGACAAAATGTGTACACGTTTAAAAAAGTAATTTTGGTGTTTTATAATTTTTTTCTTAATTATATGAATGTATGAATTTTTAATTTAATGCAGTTTACTTTGTCAAAAAAAAATCAATATTAGACCAGAAAATGGCTATGGTATTTTTGAAAAACATATTAATTCTTTTATAAATATGTATTTAAAAAATATCAAATAAAAAAGGGGGCAACATTTTTTCACTTTTATGAATTAGAAGGAGTTTTGGCTGATTCTTTTAAAAATTGGTGTGTG
>BMAV01027883.1:49042-59130 GCA_019973955.1 Trichonephila inaurata madagascariensis | reverse complement strand
TTTTATATATAAAAAAAAAAAAAAAAAAAAAAAAAAAAAAAAAAAAAAAAAAAAAAAACGACGCACCAAAAAGGAGTTGTTCGATTTTTAATGAAATTTCGTATGCAAAGACATTTGTACCGTAAGATGCAAATGATTAAAATTTGGTGTCCAATGAATGAATAACGGGAGCTACAGCTCATCGGAACTGCGTACTCAGCAGGTGTCTATAAGAAGCAATTCTCAATCTGATGGCCAAAATTTTTGTTGCATTGCGATTTAGGATACCTTTCAACGACTGAAAAAATGTCTCGCCGCAGGATAAGAGCTCATTACGAGCAACTATCAGAGTTTGAAAGAGGTTGCATCATTGGATTGAAAGAGGCAGGTTGGGCAAATCGGAGTATCGTTCGTCATATGGGTCGAAGCGATGCGGCCATTAGAAGATGCTAGCAAAAATGGGTGTATAATGGCAGATTTCAGCGTCTTGATGGTAGCGGTCGACCTAGGGCCACAGCAGATCGGGAGGACAGATTGACGGTCAGATCAGCTGTCACAGCGCCTAATTCATCGTTATCAATTATTAGACGTGCGACCCGCAAACGAGTGTCCACCATGACCATTCACAGACGACTAATAGAGCAAAATTTACACTCGTACCGATCGCTACGCCACCTGCTACTCACGCCTGTAAACTGTTGAGCCAGATTACAGTGTTGCTTGGCTCGATCAGGTTGGAATCATGCTGACTGGGAACGTATAGTATTTAGCGGTGAATCCAGCTTCCAACTGAGTCTTGACCATTATCGAAGACGTATCTGGAGACACCCAGGGCAGCGTGCTGATCCTGTTTTTACTAATGCATGCCATACAGAGCTTCAACCAGGAGTTATTGTCTAGGGTGCCATTTCTTTTGACTGCCGGACCCCTTTGTTTGTTATTAAAGGCACACTTACAGCAAGCTGTACGATGACGACATTCTGAGAACTGTTTTGCTACCGTTCCTTTTGTAGTACCCTAGCCTTATTTTTCAGCAAGATAATGCCAGACCACATACGGCACGTGTTTCTATGAACTGTCCTACAGCTTGTCAAACACTTCCTTGGCCAGCCAGATCTCTAGATCTCTCTCCAATCGAACATGTCTGGGATGTGATGGGAAGGCGATTGCGTCTACCAGGGAATATTTATGACCTGGCCTGACAATTGGAGCAAATTTGGCTAGAAATACAGCGAGTGACCATCAAAGTGCTTTATCACTCTATGCCACATCGTGTGGCAGCTTGCATCCAAGCCAGAGGGGGGTCAACACCTTATTGAGCTCGTTGCTTTGTAACTATGTAACTCTGAAATAAACTATTCAATTTTTCTGAAATTTAAGTCATTTCTTATTCTGTTCATAATATTTCTACCCACCAATTTTTGTCTCAATCGGACAACTCGTTCTTGGTGCGTCGGGTCTTTTTGTTATAGAGTGTATTTTTAAGAATTTTTCAAATTCTGCAAAGTTAATCCTAGCTTTTTCCAAATGAGCTATTTTTTTTTTTTTCAGTTTCCAGACAAAGTTTCTCATAAATAACTATGTCATTCTCTTGCGCAATAACTAAATTAAATGCATGTTTTTTTTAAACTTAATTATGAATATTTGTGTTTGGCGTCATGCATAACATAAAGAATATCTAATTATTATCCCAAATTTTTAAAATGCTAATTTTATTTCTTATCTATCTTATTAATATACAATCCTACCTAATGAAAGTAAATCATGCCCATAGTTAAATGTGAAAATAGAGCAAGCTTAAAGCTTATTGTTGGGCTTCTGCCAAGCATTTCGAAAATCATTTTTATAAACAGTTGAAGTTGTTTTTCGCTCCTAAAGTTAACGTGCTAAATCTTCTAAAAAGAGTTTTCTGAGAATATAGTTTTGTACAATGAAAGTTCTATTTTTAATAATGTTGAGAAAGCGTCCTTTTTGTAAAAGTTATGTATCCAGAAGCTTTCTATATCATCCATAAAGACTTCAAATAAAAAGGTTAACGCACAAATCGAGTTATATGTTACTATCTGCGCAAATATTTACCCAAATAAAACTGTATTTCTTAATGTTGATTTTGAAGATATTGGGTATTTTTGATAAAAGAATTGCATGTAATTTTTACATTTTTATAGTTCCCTTTGGGGACCTATTCATATATAAATTTATTTCTACATTATTTGTAACGTAATGATATTTCAATTCTACCAAACCAGATGAATTTTTTTTAAAAAAAATGTTAGAAACTTTTCGGATTTTGCTTAGAAAACAAGATAATTCCCTTAATTTTTTAAAAACACATTTCTCCTAAGAATAATGATAATTAGAAATAAGATGCAAATCATGCTTTCTTATGCTATTTTTCGTACAATATACTTTCCATTAGGTAAAGGGCAACGCACGGAAATGTTATTCAGTAGGACGAAATAGGTAAATGGGGATGTACATGTATTGAAAACGAAAGCTGACCGTATCATAGCAATTGAATGTTTTATTGTGGAAATACAGCTCTAAGAGCAAAAAATTAATAATGCGTTTGCCCAACTCTGACGCAAACAGTTATCCGGCTGCGCATTGGCTCGCAAAATTGGCGAATATCCTCCTGCATGATTGTTTGCTTTACACATTCCTATTTGAAAACTGGATCGGTACGATTCAGGAACAGTCGAAGATACCTGCTCACAGAATCTACACATACTCTGTTGGGGAGAGATCTGGCGATCACCTTCCAGGGCTTAAGAGGCCTTGGTAGCCTAGTGATCACGGTTACGAGCTCTTGGCCGTTAATTCATGAGTTTGAGTCCTTGTGCCACTGAAGACCCTCTGTGTAGAGAGCATGTTAAATTTGTCTTGGCTCAATATCCTACCATTGGCGGGGTGTGGTAGCTCGGAGGAGAGTGCCAGTTTAGGTGACGTCCTCGTCACTTGACCGGGGATCAAATTTACCAAGGTCCGTTGTCAATTGGTCTCGTGTTGGTTGCTTTATAGTGCGAACGTTAATAAGCACTCATTCATCGCGGTAAGTTAATTAGCACGAAGATAAGGCGATCGGGCATTGTTATGATGAAATATAAGCCCAGAGGGTGATTAAAGGAAAGGCAACATAATATTGTCGATCTAAGGGTGCCTCATCACCATTGTGTTAGAATGTCAAAGATGGCAACCAAAGGGGACTGACTTTCAAATGTGGCACTTTGTACCATATCTCTTGATTGTCGGGATTTCAGTCAGGTAATAATACCTTTGCCTGCTTTGGACATCTCTAGATACGTCTTCGCAGCAGCGGGACTCTTCGTTGAAAACAATTATACTTCACTCCGTGAGATTCCAGGTTGAATACGTCAGAGACTCTGCAAATCCGCCTAGCTGCCGAGAAACAGTACTGATGCCAACACCTCCTACATCCCCCATTCGCTGAGTTGTCTATTAACAGTCGCGTCACTAGTGTTCTGTTCTCACATCGGATCTCTGATAAGGACGCACCATGGACTGACATCGTCGATCGGACGATCACTCTGTCTTCGAATTCTGTCAATCCACCGTCGCCTTTTTTGCGTTTTTTATACGGCCATGACTCACTCATTCCTGTCAACATCGTTGAATGGTTGCATTGATCCGACCCAAATGTCGAGCGATCCTGCCATTTGAATCCAAGTTACATTTAATCCAGTTGCGCATCCTTTCTTAAAAGATGACATGTGCTCAGATTGCGTGCTAATCCTTTGACATTGGTACATTTCCACGTGGGTTGATGAAACTGCAGTTAAACAAGTTTGTGGCCTTAGTATTTGAAGAGTCATGGACGTGAACTCGTGACTGACGTTGTCGAGGAGCGGGTTCAAAATCTAGCACTCACCGCCTTGTGATGCACGTTAAATCCGTCGAGTCTCTAAGTTCTCCAATTGGTGTGGTGTGTAAATTTAGAGAGGCGGATGCCAATTCAGATGTTGTCCTCGCCACTTGACCAAGGCTCAAAATTACGAGGTTCGTCGCCAATAGCTCTCGTATTGCTTCAAAGTGAAGCCAAATCAAGTTGATAAAAAGTTATATCTTAGTATTGGAATGACATATTTAATACATCATCCGGATGCTTTGTTGCAATGTGTTCAGTGAAAGTTCACCATTCTCGTATCATACCTCAAACCAGTAGCGTACACAGGAATTTTTTAGGGGGAGGGGGTCCGGGGTCGAAAGTTCATTCTTGTATCATGCTCCTTTTGATTTTGTCGATTTTCGAAAAAAAAAACAGTAAAAAACTAATTATTGAATAAATAATTAGCTTTAATTAATAAAATTAATCATTAAAATAACAAATACTTAATTAAATTTTACGTACTATGTGTACTTAGAATTATAATCAATCGGAAAAAATATCAAGGGTTTTGGGGGGGGGTCCGGGGGCCCGCGGCCCCCCCCCCCGGGTGGGGGCCTGGGCCTCAAACATATTCTTTTGATTTTGTCGATTTTGGGAACAAAAACAATAAAAAGAAAATTATTGAATTAATAATTAGCGATACTTAATGAATAAAATAAATTGGCAATAAATACTTGATTATATTTACGTACTGTATACATAAGATTATCATCAACCGAAAAAAGAATCAAGGGCTATGGGGGTGGACCTGTGCCTCCTCCCCCTTTGTGCGCCACTGTTCAGTCCAGTCCATCATTGACCGCCAAAAAATCATTTGCATTATTTTGTCGTAAGAAAAGGCATTCGCAGTTTCGTCCCATTTAAGTAACTTTTTTAGGACCATCACTTTTTGTGTTATATAGACGCTATTATTTTCATACAAGTTCATGTAATTTTTATTCTTTTAACAAATTATACACTACATATTCTGTCTGATAGTAAAATAGGAAAATTGTGACAATTTTTTTTTAAATTTTGAAATATTTTTACTTTTGAAATTTAATAAAGTAAAATTATATAAATTTAATCTAATAAATTAATTATATATATTTATATATATTCCTTCTATCTTGCTTATTTCCGTTCCTTACTTTCACTATTAATAACAAATGTTTGTCACCCATTATCGACTTGTGCGATTCGTTTCAAAATTTTATTGCATTTCATTTACTTTTTCGTTTCTCTTTTGTTATTTTGTGGAGAATTTTTATTTTCTTGCCCTGTAATATTGAGCAAAAAAAAGAAAAAGGAAAAAAGATTGGCGACGAAGAAAGTGAAGGTTGGCGCCTTAGAACATATTTTTGCCATGCTGTTCATTCCTAGGCTTGAAAAGGTAAATTTAAATGCTGGTCTCCGTATTGAGTTTACTTTTTCACTACTGCATTTTTCATTTGTAGAATAATAAATATTCTTTATTTGCTTCTAAAATTTTTATGAATTTCCATTAGTAATTAAGCTATATTATCAGCGATATACTACATCATAACAGACCTTTTATATTTTCAAAGACTTGGAACTTGAGAATAAGACATTTCTATGTAACGGACACGATAAGATAAAATTCTTTTTCTCACACGTGTAATAGCAAAGATAGTACAAATTCATAAGCCAAACTAGTCCGTTTATTTTTTTAGCATTGACCCTCAAATCTAGGTATGGATATCCCTTATGTTATAAAAGCAAAATATTTCATAAATAAAATATTAATGAGATCAAAATTTAAGGAAAATAAGAAAAAAATTATTTATTTTATCTCAAATTTGTGGCTGGAGGCAGACACATTTTCTTTTTAAATATCATTTGATCTTGGAAGTAGATTACTTTCCTTGCTTTTGTTAAGACGAGTAATTCGCTATCATGTGGTGACAACGTGTTCCCTTTGTGTCGCGCTTCTCCACTGGCTAAACTATTCTCCAATCTTCGACAGAGTTAGTAGAAAGCGAATGACGTGTGTTGACAATAATTTGTGCATTTGCATAGCATGTTTCATTCAGATTTCTCAGCATTCGTATATTTTCCTGGTATGAATCATTTGTGTCGTGAGCATGAAAATTTTGGAATTCTTACTATCTTCAAGAATAGTTGAAAACTTTGAAGAAATCTAACACGGTAAGTTTGTATCTAAATTTTTCCTTATTGTGAAGACAAAAATAAAAAATACTCTTGTCGTTTTTGTAGGAAATAATTGAAAATATTGTCTCATTAATCTAAAAGAGATATTGAAGGTAATAAGCATTTTCGAAAATTAAACTCCCAAGAGACATTTTAAAATTTCTGCCAAAAATCGATTAAGAATATGAATAAATCAACAAGCATTATATTTTGCTAGTTATAGATAGAAAATTTTGAGAAGTATTCTATCCTTTTGTATATAAAAATCTGAAGTGAATAATTCGCAATTTTCAATTGTAGGATGAAAATTCAATTTCTCATTCCGCCGGAAAAGCTTACTAAGGAGGTTCTGCGGTTATTAGTACCCGTTTCTTCTTCCGGTTATTGCAAAATCACCAATATATTTCGAAAAGATACTGAAATAAATAATATAAAATCCTAATTCTCTGAATTCTACGGATTATCTTCTATCCACGTTTCAAAAACTAGCATCGGAAGTTTGAAAAACTTAGTTGAATTTCGATGTTTTCCCATAGATTAACATTCCACCGGAAGTATAGGCATTCGGTTTCGCCTCAATGTTGTTTACAAAGTAGAACTTGTCCACAGTGGTTCTTAAACCCCCTAGACCCCCTTCTGGACCCCCTAGGTTTTGAATTTCCTTCCTTAACTTCCAACACATAGCTGAATGGCTTAGAGCAGTGCTCCGCAACCTTCTTATCGCTGCGGACCGGTCAACGTTTGATAATTTTACCGCGGCCCGCTGAAGGTAGGACACGTTGATTGTTTATATTTTAGATTGTTTTGATTTAACAATTTCAATTTAGTTACATTTAAATATACCTTCAGAATAAAATATAGTTACACCAAAAATGAATCAAAGTGATTTAACGTGGAGTATAAAGTGATTTCTGTGGAAAGTTACGCAAATCCGAGAGAAATGCACCACTTTAAATAAAATGGCAATAGTTTAATGTTCTTTAGGCGGCCCGGCACCATTTGATCCATGGACCGGGGGTTGCGGATCACTGGTTTAGAGGTTCCTCAATAATCCTAAGACTGCCTCTGCTACTTATACAGACATTTTTAACACTTTTTCCCCCTTAAGAGAACAGTTAACATTTAATTATATACTATTTTTATAAATATTATAAAATACTAATTTCAAATAAATAATGTACTTAACTGTATTAAGTAAAATTTTTAATGAGAAGGATGGCGCTGCATTTCTTTTGCAAGTGCTGTTATATCAGGTATAATATTTGAAAACTGACTGTCACCATTTCAGTTCCTGTACTTATTCTTAAAATAAAGAACTGAACATGTTCTTTCACATAAATAAGTAGTTAGGAAAGGCATGAGAACTTTCAGAGCTGTCGAGGACATTTTTCCCACGTCGTTTCAATTTTTTTCTCTAGGTCTTTCAGAGTCTGTAAAAGAATGCTAACCTAAAGCAGTGTTTCCCAAAGGGTGGTGTGGCCGCGGTAGCCTAGTGGTCAAGGTATCGGATCGTAGCTGGCATGCCATGAGTTCGAGCCCAATACCACTTGAGACCCGCCGTAATGGGGGAGCGATGCACATTAAATCTGTCGAGAGCTCAAACGTTCTCCCGTTGGTGTGGTGTGGTAGTAGAAGGGGGTGCCATCTCAGATGTCGTCCTCATCACTTGACCATGGCTCAAAATTACGAGGTCCATCGCCAAAAGCCCTGGTGCGACGTTGATATACACTCACTCACTTAACATCATTCTGGCTGGTTACAAATGCATCTTGCCTTTTCCTTCATATTTTTGTGAAGTTGCTTTTTTAGCCTTTGTAGACATCAAGTCGGAAAAAAAGAACATACTATTGGACGCGGAACTACATCTCAGATTAAAATTAACAACCAAGGAACCGAATTATGACGATCTGTCATCTCTGCCCAAATAATTTTATTTCTCTTTTCATATTATTTTGTGTATGTCAGAAATTTTTTTTTTTAAAAAAAAAGGTATTTTGATGGTTATTAAACTGCATCCATTTTTTGACAAGGAGTATTCAGCGTTACAAAAATTATGAAAGGGTTATATATATGTCAAAAGTTTGGAAAACTGTCCTACAGAAAGGCGCTGGGAACCCCCGGGGGTCTGCGGATCTCAGTTTAAGAACCCCTGCTTTAGAGAATAATAAAACTGTTGTTCATAACACCAAACTGAGCTATCTAAATCTTTATTTAACCTAGTTTGAAAATTCAATTCTTTCCCATTACAGAGAAACTAAAAATTCATTGTTTTTGTGATGGAAATATATTCGCATATTGCAAGTAGATGCGTCCATGACAACAACAACAAAAAAATCAATCTACTTCTAGCTGTAGACTTAGCATTGTTGTGGAAGTTTGTTGTGTAGGATCTCAAACTGTTCAAAGTTTTATCTTGAGTGTAAGAAGAATGAGATACCAACACAGATTTTTACCATCTTATTTAATCTTGGCTCAGTTGTAAGTGAGAGTGGAGTACCATTTCAGGTGTCATTTTTATCTCTTGACCATGATTCAAAATAACGATGACCATTTTCAATAACAATGTGGCTTCAGAATGCAACGTTAAAAAAATCCACAATTTAGCGGTACTTCGTCAAGAACATTGTGTTACTGCATTGTGACTTCAACACAAAATAAGAAAAATTTAGATTGCTACTTTGAATACATGCTTTAATATAATTAAGGTATGAAATTCATATTAAACAAAATTATTTGTTACATTAAGAATAACTTATGAAAAAAGTGCATAGAAAATAATTCGAAAGTGCTGCTTTAATTGATGTGACTTTTAACTCCATGATCTTAGAACTCGGCTAATATTTTCTTCCTTGTCACTTCAGGAATCTTATAATGGAGAAAATGAACGAGCCTCCTGTTAGGAGTATTATTTCTTCATATTTAAGAGCCATTTTCTTAATTGCTTGGTTTTTCTTCTTTTTTTAACATTGTGAGTCAGTCGCTGTGTAAGCGGATCTCAGAATCATTCCTTTTTTCGATGAGATTTTTATTTTCTTAGTAGTCGTTTAAAACCGGGAATAGCGAATTCATCAAATGTTGTATAAAAGTGAAAATGGTTTAAGTAACGGAAAAAAAGCAGATAAAATCATCGATTTACCCAAGAAAGAAATAATCTTCGATAAAATGTTTATTGTATTGTTTTAAGAATAATAAATTTTTTAATTTAATTAAAACAATATTTTGTTAATTTTTTTACATTATTAATTTTAATTTGTTATTGCAATGTCCAATTCACTAGTCGGGCTTCATTGTATAAAAGTTCATTGACAGCTATGATGCCTGTAAAATAAAAAATTCTGTTTTCCTTTTTTTATTAAAATATTTCTAATGTGTTGAGGTATTACAAGAGAAATTGGTTTTCATGCTTCTCTAAAAAAAAAATTGAGTCTAATGCAAGAAATTAAAACATTTATTCAACTTTTTTTGTTCTCTTTTTATTATTGGTTTTTGTGAATCTAAAAATGTATAGTTTTTTGTTCAGATTTATACTTTTTTATTCAGTTTTTTTAATGTACTTTTTTCTTCTCTTTATTATCTTCGCTTTTATTTATTTACCTTCTCTAATGTTTGGAACCTATTTCCTACAGAAACGAAGCCCAATTGTCACAATTCTTTTTTTACTTTTCTTATTTTTAAATATAATTTTCTGTCAGTTGCAGATACGAGAATATTAAGAAGAGAAACAATAAGACAATATCATTTCTAATTAGTTTTGAGGCACCTACTTAGAGCCAACAACTATCGTGCCTTAGAATACAGAATAAGAATTTTATGTACCATGGAGGAAAAAGATCAAAACAACGACGTCAGCATGAAGAGAAAATGGTTTATATTTAGAATGAAAAAATTATGCCAAAACCACGGAGGCCAGCTTGCAGAGGTAATGACGTAAAGGTTTTACAGCTGTCTTATTTTGCTTCCTGCTTTAAGGCCATCTGCTACTCGTTTCCAAACAGTTGCTGATTCAAAACTGAGGTAAACGCTCTTAAAAACAAAATCGGGGGAGGACTGG
>BMAV01027883.1:22032-43264 GCA_019973955.1 Trichonephila inaurata madagascariensis | reverse complement strand
ATATATATATATATATTGTATAATACTCTTTACATTTTGATAAAACAGTTTTGATGTTTTTATATGTAATATAAATTTTCTCTTCTATGTAGATTTTCTACATGTAGAGCCTTTATTCATATGTTGAATGAAATCAAAGACATGGCTGGACAGCATGAATTAATTGCAGAAAATTTATCTAATCATGTTGTGCATGATATAGTTATGTTGGTGAAACAATTTAAAGATGAAAGAAAAGTTGTAAGTGTGTGCAGATTTACCTTTTGTCTTGTTCATTGCTTATGCAATTTTAATTATTACTAATACTGTTAATTTTTGATTATTATTAATATTTTTTCAGCATATTCAAGAAGGTACAAAATTGCAATCAAATGTCCAAGCATCTATGCTGTTACTAGAAAAGGTATTTGATTATCGTAATGACATAAATAGTTTATAGATAAGCATGTATTGCTATAATTTAAAATATATTTCACTTGTGCAAAACTAATGGAGAATTTTTTATTTTAGTAAAATATATTGGATATTTTTCAAGTTCTTGTATTGATGTTAAATGAAATTGATTTAAACATTCATGTTCTGAAAATGTAAAAGTTTAATTTTGAACACTTGATTTTAAGAGAAGTAGTAGTAGTTTTATAGTAATTTTGTTGAAAGTTAAATGTATTTTTATTTAAAAAATTAATGTATTTTTTTATATATATTACCTACACACTTGCATAAAATAAAACTTATTTATTCCTCTCTCTCTTTTTTTTTAACATTCCAGTCCAAAAAAACATATGAAAAAGCCTTCAAAGATTCAGAAAAAGCAAATGATAACTATCAAAAGGCTTTAGCAGACCTTCATCTGTCAAGAATAGAATTAGAAAAGGTATTTATTATCCAGATTTGTTACTTTTCATTATTTATGCATGTGTGATTGTAAAGTTTAATCCTGTATTCTGATATATTTAACTAGGCAAGACTGAATAGTATAGCAAAACTACAGACTTCTGAAGATAGTAAAACAGACTATTCAAATCAGTTACAAAAGACAAATGAGGCTCAAAGGCAACATTATTCTGAATTAATGCCAAAAGTTTTTCAAGTAAGAAGAGCTTATTTTGTAATATTTTTTTTTTTAAATGTATCATCATTTTTTAAATTTTTTTACTCAGGTTTTGTAAAATATTATGAAACCTTAAAAATTTTTTCTTCTGTCTCTGAGTGTGTGTCTGTGTGAATGTCTGTGTATGTGTAATTCAGTTTTCTTAAGAAGAATCTTTAATTCATTGTAGTTCTGCACCCTCCAAGATATTTTCATGATATTTAGTTCTTTTTATCTGCCAAATGGGATGTGTACAATTTTAACTTCAACTTTTTTTTCTTGAAAAAGTGCTTCATCGTCATGTGGCTAGATGATGCAATATTTGCACAGGCTACTGAATTTGATATCAGGGAACAAAAATCCTAAAGTTAAAATGAGTAAAGAAAACTTTAGAACTTCCAGAAGTAGGGGTATATAAGCTGAGATCTTGTGGAATGGAGACAAAGTAGGCTTAAGTCAGTTGTAAGCTGCTGTTGTTTCATGACGTATTTTATTGCTTGTTTGTGTAATCTAACATTAAGAATTATAAATAAAGTAATGGCAATCCATATCTCCAAGGTAAATTTAAATGAATTTAATGTGTCTTGAAGTAAAATGGCATATATCTACCAACCATTTCCCCCCCCCCTTATGTTTTTAAAATAGCTAAGTCGAAGAAAAAGGTGATTTTTCTCCCTTGGCTAATTCTCCCTAAAACCAGTTAAAGATTACCAATTGTTACATGATTTTTAATCAATTTGTGCTACAGTTCTTTTCCCATTAATTATGGGGTTTTTTTTTAAAATTCAAGCACTGTTTCCCCAATTATGAATAAAATTACCTGAAATGAAGTACCAGAAAAGTTACACCATTGCTTTGGAATTAAAAGCATCAAGATAGTACAGTTTTCGGTTATGTTAAGTATATAAATAAGAGTAGACATAACAAGAAGTTAATAGCTGTTTTTATCACTTTTTTCTTGCATGCTTTTTCTTAAATAAAATATTTTATATCCTCTTATTTGGTTAAGGGTTAACATGCTATAGATCTTTTTCTACTTAACAAATCATATATTTTTTGTTCGATGTTTCAAAGAATATATCTACCATGTAAAAAAATTAGATACATAATATAAACACACATACATGAATGCTTGTGTGCTTGTACTGTATATAAAGTTTGAATTGCTACTAAGAAATAACCTTGATATCTGGATAAAATTTATTTTACAAATTAATTTATCTCTTGGTGCTCAATGTTGTTTATTACAACATTATGCTCGAAGAATTGCACATTTGGTGTCAGAAAGCCATAGATTGAAGAAAGCAACATTATGCAGAAAATAAAGGCTCAGAAATTTAAATAATTATTTTATTTTAAAGGTTACATTACCTGGAAAATCCTCAACGGAATGATTTCTGTTCATAAAAATGATAGCTCTCTTGTCATATGACATGTTTTGAGATGTAAAAGGGATTTTTGTACTGGTTATGTGTCTCTCTGAGATGATTCTACCACAGTGAGAAAGTGAATAATTTTATCCAACTAGACTGAAGAATAACCATCCAAATGATAATGAATGATATTGAACTTAGTTACAGGCAATGTGTGAAAAATTATTCACTGAAAAATTATTCACTGATGAAACTGTGAATATTCATGGAAATGATTAATGAATTATATGAATATTAAGTAAGATCAAAGAGATGAGCAAGGAATAGAAAAACTGGCTCATTTTTCCCCAAGAAGGCTATGGTGCAGAAGTGTGCAAGGAAGATCATGCTATATATTTTGTAGGACTGACTTGGAATCGTCCTTACAAGCTACCTAAAGAATGATCACACTGTGATTTCAATTTGTTTTTTATTGGTTGATTGAAACCATGAATCCACCTCCATATTTAAATTATCAAACCTTACCAGTGTTAAAGACAAACATCCATGTATAATTCTGGTTTATTATGTACTTTTAATTTATGTGTGGTAATTTACAAGTTGAGAACAGAATTTAGTTTATTGGTTGTAATATTTAAATCTCTTTTACTTTCAATATCAACTTTATCATTCATCACATTTTATATAACATTATTTAAAAAATACATGTGAGAGTAAGTTATTCATTGAACTTTGGTTGTCATCATTGTTAAGTTACTTTAGTTTTATTAGGTATCATAGAAAACAAGTGTTTTACTGTAATGGTTACTTTTTCAACAATTTTTTGTTCATTTTAATACTGTTACTAAGCTTAAAATATATTTTAGGATCTTCAAGATATGGATGAAAAAAGGATAATATGCATACAAACTCTTTTCAAGCAGACGACAGAAGCACATAGACAAGTGTTACCTTTTATTAACAAATGTCTTGATGAAATTGATAGGGCTGCTGATTCAATTGACCCCAAAGCTGTAAGTTTTTCAATTTGTGTAACAAAATTCTGAATATGATAGAGTTCAAAACTCTATGAATAGAACTTGTTCTCTGCATATAAACATTGTATTCTAAAAGCAGCTGAATTTTCTTGTTTACTACTGAGTTCAGTTCTTGAAACAGTTACGTATTTCTAAAGCTGAAGGAATAACCTAGAATATTTTGATAATCTGATGCACTAAATATTATCTTAAACTATTGTCCTAAATCATTTTATTGTTTTTAAGTTTATATAAATGCGTAAAACTTAATACAAAACACAAATAAAATTATTAATTTGATTTAGTTAAATTATAAGTTATTTTTTCTTCTAGTATTCCTAATTCTTTTATCACTTGTCTTTCTGCATCCATTTATTTGCTTTATTATCTCTGACTGGAATCATTCAATTCTAATAAAAGTGGTTGTGGCTGAATTACTGCTGTAGTTAGATGGTCAAAAGTATTAGTTTACTCTTTATTTGAACTTATATGTTCTTATTTTTTCTTCTAGTATTCCTAATTCTTTTATCGCTTGTCTTTCTACATCCATTTATTTGCTTTATTATCTCTGACTTGAATCATTCAGTTCTAATAAAAATGGTTGTGGCTGAATTGCTGCTGTAGTTAGATGGTCAAAAGTATTAGTTTACTCTTTATTTGAACTTATATGTTCTTATGAGAGCTGTAATCATATAATTTTGTGATTAAATATCAATTTATATGCTACATTTGATCATGCTGTGTAATGCAGCCTGTGGCTGATAGACTTGTAAGGCTTTAATATCCAGTTAATTAAGTAAAATAGAATATGATATAGTTGGATATTTTTAAAATCAGTTGTAAACAAAGAACAATATTCCAAAATATATTCAAAGTTTATTTTAAGTATGTAAATTTTTTATAATCAAATTAGATTCATTAGCCTAGTTACTATATAAAATTCCTTTACTGTTTTATAATAACAATCACATAATATTAAATTATTAATAAATTTCACTCATAAATTTAAAAGCAAATATGCAATTATGTAGGGTTTTTTTAATAATGTTTAGAGTCATAAAGTTTTTAAAACAAAATTGTGTTTTTTATACTAGGACTCAGATATTGTTGTTGGAAAATTAAAATCTGGTTATCAACCTCCTGGAGATATACCTTTTGAAGAACTAATTCCCACCAAAGTGAATGAAACAGCAACATCTCCTCCTTTACTACAAGGAAAGAGTGAAACTCTAAAAGGTACAGTTTCTACGCAAAAACTGAAGAAAAGAGGAGGATTATTTTCAATCTTTAGTGCCAATAAGGTAAAATGTTTATTTCTGGTTTTCAATTAACTATAATTTTTTTAAAATTTTATTCTTATATATAAAACTAAATTTATCACTTTATAACATTCATATTCTTGCTTTTAGATTACTTTTACTGAACAAATTTTTATTTAATAATAGTTCTGTTACATCATAGCTATAAGGTTTTTTTATATAGAACACTTAGTACCCTTTATATATTCTTTTTTCTTCCATTGCTCTTTGTTTCTGCTGGGATATCTTTCTGTTTCTTGCATTTCGAGTAAGTTGCTTTTTCTTAGTATAGATGTGTTCTCTTGCTTGCTATTGACACCTTTTATTTTATCCAACCTCACATATTTGTATGTTTCATATAATTCTATTTCATTTGTGTTAATGTAAAGTATATTGCTTATGTGTGAATTAAAAATCAAAAGAGATATTTTAATTTTCTAAGTAATATATATGCATATTATTTAAAAAATTTCTTAATGTTATTTCATAGTAAGTTTCAATTTCACTCTTGGAATATGTAGTAACTGATATTGTGAACTACTGACCCCTTCTCTATGTTCTAGCTGATGATTTTTATTTTTGAAATGCTTTGTTTGGTAACAATATTTTAAATTCATATTGGTCTTTTTTTTTGAAAAAGTATGTTCATGCAAAAGGCAAATGATTTTATACTTTTATGTGGATTGCAATCTTAAGTTGTCCACACATTCATCTCTCCCCTCCCTATTGATTTAGGCATATGAGTAATTAAAAATATTAATAAATTTTTTTGGCATAGAATATACTACATGTAAGTGAAATATGGTGCTCAAATTGTACCATAATATTTAAGCATTTAACTTTTCATTATAATGACTGAGAAAGATGTCTAAGAAGTTAGAGAAAAGTAAAAATCTATTTTGGTATTGAATGGAAATCTCTTTATTGTTATATTTGAATATCTATGTAGTATGAATACATATTTATTATAGTGTATTATTTTGTAAAAACAGGTGTGCAGTAATGATAGTATTATTTCTGGAGAGATTTATTTTGTATTTTCTTCTAAACATTTAAATCCATTTTCTAAAAAATATAATTTTTCATTCTTAATTAAAACTTTAAAAAATATTTGTATAGTGTTTTAAAAGGTACATAATTTTTTTTTTTTTTTTTTTTTTTTTTTTTTGAGAATTAAATGATTTGTTGAAGAAAGGTTATGTTTGAGATTTTATATTAATAATAGAAATTTATTATTCTCTTATTGTTAAAAAAAATTAAATTACAGTGCATGTGTAGCAATGTTTTATGTGTTTATTTTTTAGAATAATAATGATGATTTTAAGGATGACTATAGTGATTTACCTCCAAATCAAAGAAAGAAAAAACTTACTCAAAAAATTGAAACTCTATCAACACAAATATCACAAGAGACAGCTACAAAGTAAGTGTTTGTGTGTATATAAAATCATATATTTGCTATTATTTTCTTTTTCTTACAAGTGTGTTACTAAAATGATTATATTTTTAGGGATGGACTTCTGAAAATCAAAGCTGCTTATCAGCAGAATCCTGCTCTTGGAGATCCTGCAAGTGTTGATCAACAACTACAAGAAATCAGTTCAAGGATAGAAAAGCTTCAAGCACAGTTGAATAAATACCAGGTTGCATGTGTTTCTTGTGCAATCATTTTGTATTTGACACATAATTGCATGTTCCTTTTTCTAAAGATTTTGTGTTTCATTTGCCTTTAATCCACTATTCATTTTTCATTTGCCTTTTGCTTGATGTTGCATGTAAAATAACTTTTTTGTTGTTAATGTATTATTTAATTCTAATACTCTTAACGTATCTGTAGGGTTACTTAGAAGAGGCCGGAGGAAAAACAGTTACACCAGAAACACAATTAAAAAATGGTAACAATGTATCCGAAAGCAATATATCTAGAAGTACATCAAATTCGAGTGTTAATAATACTACTAAATCTGTGGCTCCTGCAGTTCCACTTCCTAGAGAGTAAGTTTTTGTACGAAATTTGCTTTTGTATGAAGCACTACTTAAAAAATTACAGTGCATCAATTTGATTTCAGATAAAACAATTTAATAACTCTGGCAATGGATGAAAATTTTGTTACAAAAATAACTTTTTAACTAATTTACATTGCTCTTTCTCTCTGCTCCCTCTCCCCTTCCTTTTCAAGTAACATTTTCTATAAATACTTCTCTTGTAAATTAGAAATGAGTATAACTGTTTTTTGAAGTTTGTGACGTATATCTATCCTCTAACTTTGAATTATATACAGAATACACCACTTAAGAAAATATCTTTTGTGTTATCACATAATGTGTGTGAAGAAAATACGAATAAAAACCTTTGGCTGATTTTCTAATTTAAAAAAAAAAAAACTTTTTTGTTATGTAAACATTAAGCAATAAAAGTGTCCCATTGTTTTTATTTTTCGTTAATTTTAGGTAAATATATAAATATTTTTTTCACAAAATTTGATAGGAATGAACAACTTATTTTCCTGAAATAATATTCCACTCAGTGCTAATTCATTTAGTGTATAACTTTTGACAGGCAACTAACCATACTGAGTGAGATATTTCTGTATCTGCTAAATATGTACTTTTTGTACCATTATATCTTTTTTTATTCTCTGAAAGTTACATTATTATTATATTCTGTGTTATTTTCCATTAAGTTTTATTTTATGCATATATGTATAGGGTGAATAATTTAAAATGCCTTGCCAAACATTTAAATAAAATAGTTATAAAATAAACTGCAAGTTAGAATACAATTTATTTACACCAGATTTATTACTATTTATTACCAGATTTATTATTTATTTTATTTACTTATGTAGGGTATCCCAAAATTCACACAAGAAGTAATTTTCATAAAACACACAGGTTTCTAATTAAAAATTGTACATTTTTTATTGATTCATAAAGCATACAGTATAGGGTTATATATGGAATATAGCATATCAGACCTAGCTACGGTTTTCTGACACATAACGTATTCTTTAGTTGAAATTTGCTATGACTGTTTTACATGAGTGTAGCTGAATTTCTTTGATACATGGCTAAAATTTATTCTTTAAGGTGTAAACAGTCTTAGACTTGTTGACATTAACCTTCAAAAATCTCCAAGGAAAAAAATCTAATGCTGTTAAAGTGCATGATATAGGCAGACAATTTTGAGCACCAAAACAGGAAATTACACGACCATAACATTTTAAAATATTGCTAAACAACGAAAATTCATTTTCCACTCATAGAGTACTTCCTTTTTAATAACCTTGAGCTATCAACTATCACAAGTTTTTTTTTTTCTTCTTTTCTTTTCTTTTTCTGTTGTTGTTGGCAGCACTTTACCACACAAATTGCAGGAAATTCACATCTTTTGTGAATTTTGGGACACTCTTTATTTTTATTCATGGACTGAAATTTCTGTAAATATTATTGATACATATTAAATACCATTTGTTCTGTAGATTTGTTGAGGAATTTCTTTAACTTATACAAAATGTAAAGTTAAAATGTGTGGCAATTAAATTTTATCTAACATTTTTTCATTCCCAAGGGTTTTCATTTTTTTAAGTACCGTGAAATCCAGTGTATATATATAATGTGCACCCCCTCTTTTATGTCTGTGCACAATGTTCTAATGTTTTGAAGTCATTTATTCAAGGCATTATTCCAAGCTTTAGAAAATAATAGTACACTTCTAAAGCTACAAACCTTTCAGTTCATAAGGAATGTCATTTCTTATAAATGAACAGTATTTCGATACATGTAGAACTCTAATTTTTTTCTATGCCCACTTTTTCTTTTTAATGCTGTCATTTTTATATCCGGCCTATAACTGCTCACCCATAAGTTTTGGTCTTTTTTTTGTGTGTTAAAAGTGTGCCTTATAGGCCGGATTTTATGGTATACTTTATGCTTGTCCTTTGGATTGAAAAACTTCTGTTTATGTTGTTGTCAGTTTCAACTATTATTTAAGTCATAGAATAATTATTGTTACTTTCAAGTCACATGTAGATTTGATTAATAATTTTCAAATACATAAACAAAATAATTAAAAGGAGAGAGATGAATTACCAATATTTAAAATAAGTCCTTTCAATTTCTTAGACCTGGTTCAAGTGCCAATGGTAACACAGTCACAGATTCTGGAGAAGGGGATTATGATAATGGAGGAGTGACAGAATATGAAGCAGAGCCGTTGCCTGCATTAGGTACTGCACGAGCTTTGTACCCATTTGATGGTATGTATTATATTATGAAAATTAAAAATATAACACATCAGCTGTCTTAAATTAGGTTAAAATTATAAATATATATATATATGTATATTTCTTGGATTCTAAAATTGAATATCAGTGTATCAAAATTGTAATTAATTACTTTTGCAAATTTCAATGTAACTTTTGTTTATTATAAAAAATCTGTTCTTGTCTTCATAATCTTAAATTATTAAAATTGTTTTAATGTGATATGTGTTAATTCTCCAAACTAGTAATAAAATATTCTACCAAAAATCTAATTTTTACCATGGATTACTATTGATAAATTCTGACTTAATTCAATGCCATTCTTGTTCTAGATTTCATAAAACTTTTAAATAATTTTTGTCCTGAAATTTCTTGTGTAACATCTATTTCCCTTATACAGTTTTTGATAAATTATATCCATGTATTCTGCATTCAAAACCCATTTGCTAATATAGTTATAATTCATTTCCTAATTTTTTTAATTAATTACTGCAGCTTTTCAGAATGTGTAATTCAAGTAAATGAATCTTTCATTAAATAATATATATATATATATTGATATATATATATATATGTCAGGTCCCAGGCCTGCTGGTAAAATGAGGACGGCATCATCTCTTTAATAGCTTCTTTATTTCGCTTCAATCACATAAAATCCAACATGGCGGCCTTTTGGCTCGCAACCGAGTAGAACATTAACAATACTTCGGACAAGAGTCACCAGCTAAGCCTTTTCGAATATGCGTTCTTCTTTGTCAGCGCTCGCTCCACCTTTAAATAGGCTTATTTACTCACAAATCCTTACACGATGGTAAAGAGTTCACTCTATATTTATTTATTTATTACTTACTTAATTTTGAACCTAAAATTTTCAAACCTGACATATATATATATAATCATTATATAATCAATCAGTTTTGGTTCCTTTTGCCATTATTGAAGGCAAAATATATTATTAGGAATTTAATATTTGAACCTTTCAAATATAAAATATATTGTAACTATATTAAAAATGGTATTGTTTTAGCACACTTTCCATGTAATATTGCAGAATATTTGCTACTATTATCATACACATGTTCATTTGTAGATATTAAATCTCATTTTTTAAAATTAGTTGTATTATTCTGTAAATTAGATGTATGTATTTTTAAATGTCTTGAAATTGGATCTATTATACTTTAAATGAACTTTAAAAACCTTACTTTAAATGATTTTTTTTAATTTAAAAATTCTAAATTATCTGATTTGTTGAATTCTGTGAATTTGTTAATGCTTCTTTCTGAAGAATACTGAGATAATGCTTGTACATTTAGTAAAAGTTGAACATTTGGTATGAAGCTTAATAAAGTTAATTTATATTTGTAAATATGTAAACTGAGAAATATATATCATACTTGAAATTTTAACTTATAGTATGGCATACACATAATCCTGAACTTTTAAAAAATGTCTTATAATTTATTTGAGTCATTATATGATTCCTGATGATTAAGAATCTATCTCAAAATGCATTGTATATATCAGGTCATTCATTGAAAGGCATTCAAATAAAGTTGATGTTGTGGGAGCGGGGATGAAAATGAAGATTTTTATATTTTTTATAGATAATAAACATTGGAAAAATTGTTAATAATTAATAAAAGAAATTAATATTTTCTTTAAAGATATTTTCTCCCCTTTCTACCAAAAAATTTTTTATTGCTTGGTCCATATAGTTATGTTTAAGTCAAAAATAAATAGCTAGTTAAATGTGATGGACGTACTAAAAGTATATATGTCGAGAATATCATTATTCAGTATTACTTCTCATTTTATCATAAATATTAGAATGAACAAGATATAATGTGTATTAATTTATCCAAAATCTCATAATAGTTTTTATTTTGCTTTTGGTAAATTCTTTTGATCATTTTATTTGAATTTATATGTATAAGAAAATATATACAAAGGTAATTTATTTTTACATACCATTAAATTATTGTAAGAGGTTTTTAAAAACAATTGCATCTTAACCCTTTTGCTGCACGTCCCGTGATTTCCATGGGCAAAGTACACGTAGCAGACGTAGTACTATGTTTCTCTTTAACCCTCGTGCTGTGTAGTGCTACGTGTGTTATGCTATGTTTGCTCATGGAAATCAGAGGATGCGCAGTGAGAGGGTTAAAGAGAAACTAATTTAATTTTTGTTTTTCAATGTTCTTGTAGAAAATGTTCAGCATTTTAAGTTTGATATGTTTTCAGTTATGGGGATTTTTAGTGATTTATTTTGTGTGTTACTGGATATAAACTTTGAAAATATCAATCATTAATACCTGAGTAATTATTGAAATTACAAATAATTTTATGCAGTTTTAAAGAAAAATCCAATAATACATTCAACTAAGATGCATTTGCAACAAATACACAGTTTTATGGTTATAAAAATATAATAATAATCAAACATTTGGTAAATTATTACAAGTTTTTCCCATGATCGTAAATCTTGCAGCTCAAAGCGAAGGCTCTATACCTATGGAAGAAAAAGAAGAATTTGAAGTTGTTGAACTTGATCAAGGTGATGGATGGACACGAGTCAGAAGGGCAAACATGGAAGAAGGTTTTGTTCCAACATCATATATTGAATGCTTTTTGTACAACAATTGCTAAAAACAAGTTTAGGTAATTATTCAGCCCCTTTAAAGTTTAAATAAATAAATTTTTATAAATTCTAATCTTTTAGCATGATCTGTAAAGCTATATAAATTACCTGATTCTGTTAGCAACTTATTTTAAATATAAAAACACATTTCCAGTTTAATCTTTTTCCTCTGATTTTTTTTTTTCTGTATCTTAACATTTAAATATATTTATGAAAAAAGATTAATATAATGTTAAAAAATTAAATTAAAATTGAGTGACTTTTAAATATATTACTACATTGAAGCTCCTGTGACTAAAAAAGGTATAAAATTTGCTTCTTTGAAAGTATTCTTTCTCAGCTTGAATAAATGAGAGATTTGTGTAGTAAATCTGAATTACAATTTTTATATTACTGTTATTAAGCATTTAGAGTTTCCTAATGTTCAAGATAACTTTTTTTTTATCTTAACCCTTTATCTACCGCATTATGATTTACTGCAGTTTTTTTCATGCAAATTTTTTTTTTAATAACTACATTGAAAATTAAGGGATATACATAAACAAAATATTCAACTTTGGGAAATTTAACCCGTTAGAACTAATTAATTAATTAAAGATATTCAACTTTAAAATTAATTATATGCACTGTTCACTTAAAATATATAGTCGAATCGTTTTCTAAGGTCTTCATTAACATACAAAAAAAAATAAGACACTTACCTTTTGTCATTAACTATTTTTTGGAACAAAAATGACAATCCTTGCAATCAGCTGAAAAAGCAATCTCTGCTATAAAACTATTCGCCTTCCCTGCTAAAATACTCATCATAGAACCTGCGCTGCGATACATCTTAGAGTGGATTTAAAAGAATATTCCTGCTAAGTATCGTCAGAGCATTCATAAAACTGGTTATTTTATGTAATTTTAAAGTGAGTGGTACTTATAAGTATCATCGATAGATAAAGGGTTAAAATCAAAACTTTTGATTAAAGTAATTCAAGATCATTTGTAATATTGCATCATAAATGAACTGGTGGGAATCTCAGAGTTAATATAATTTTTGGACATAAATTTGTTCTTTTGTGTATAATTGTGCTATTAAATCATTTTTTATGAAATTCTCACCCAGCAAATTATTTAATGAATTATATTAAACTCAGACAATTTGCAAGGCAGGGAGAAAAAAACATTTAAATTTTTTTTACTACTTGATTAATTTTTATTATTTCAGTGATTTTGTACTTTGGCGACTGTGATTATTTATTTATTATTGATTAGTATCAGCATATAGATTGTTAATTTTAAAATAACTTTATTGCATGTATTTATAAATGTATTCATATAGATGGGTTAAACCAGCAATACTCAACCTGGGGGCCTCATGTGGCCCAGTCATGGCCCATTGCTTTAAAAAAATTAAGAAATTTACTATATTAAGAATAATTTATTAAAAATTTAGTGTGAAATTCTATTAAAAAAGCAATCAAATCCATCAATTTTGCTGTCAATGTACGAATATGAATCGCAAGATATTTTGCCTTTCTATTTGTAATTGTAATGATCAGTAATAACAAATAACAATGGAGTAGGGAGAGTGCGTTCACTGTACTGATCTAACTTGATAAAAGCTCATTTTATGGGGGACCCATAAATTTCAATCTTATTTTCTGTGTTAAAAGTGTGCACTATATGCCGGATTTTATGGTAATTTGTTGTGAAAGTTTTATACTTAAAGAATATAATATTGCTCATCATTTTACAACTAAACACAAATTGTTCAATGACAGTTTTCCTCAAGGATCTTTTTCAAGTCCGTTTATTGATACAGAAACTGTGAAGCAGTTTATCTTAAATGCTTCTGATGTATGTTTGATACATTCTAACAAAAATCAAATAATTCTAGAAATAAAAAAAAAAATTAACTCTCAGATTCTACTTGTGCTAGATGCATTGAAGATATATATTGCAAAGCATATTTGTGTGAACTTAATTGAAAGCTTAAAAAACTGCAAGTTTTTTAGTTTGAATTTTTATTCCAGTGGGGATATTTTAGAAACCTCACGAGGCTTGGTTTATGTTAAATATTACATTAAACAAAACTCAATCTGTGAGGAGTTTTTGAATTTAGTTACAATGAAGAGCCAAACTAGGCAATGATTATATTGAACATATTTCCACTTTTCAAGAGCAGAACAATATAGATGCAAAAGAAAAAATAAATAATTAATTTGCATTGATGGCTTGTCCTTGAGTGACTGGATCAAAAAATGGATTTATATCACTGTTGAAACAGAAATATAATTTGACAAATTTGATACACTTTCATTGCATTATTCACTAATAGAATTGTACTGCAAAATTACTGATCTTAGAATAGGAACTGTTATAATTATAGGGAATTATATTTGAGCACGAGAATTGAAACAACAAAAATTTAAGTCTTTTGGGGAAAATGAAGAGTCAATATGAGAGTGATGTTCTTTTACATTCATCGTGCTTTGGCTTAGCAGAGGAAAAGTTTGAAAAGGATTTTTCTTCGTGGGAAGAAATAATGTTTCTTCCCACGAATAATGTTTCTTTCTACCAAAAGTTTACAGTGAACAGAAAAATTATAGATAGTGGTATATTTTAGCTTTTCTGTGTGATATTATAGAGAAGCTCAAAAATCTTAATAGTGGCTTACGGGGGAAAATAAAATATTTTACGGATGTTCAATAAAAAAAGTAGTAGCTTTTGATGAAAAATTACATTTTTATTATGAGAGAAGTGTAAAACCAAATATTGCACAATTTTCTAACCATGATAAAAATTAAGCAGGATAACCTTGATATTATTTTGGAAAAATATTCAATTATTTCAAGTTATATAGCTCCATTATCCAATGAACTGTAAAGTAGATTTCAGGATTTAACAAAAATCAAGAATACGCTCTTCCCCTTAGAAAATCCATGACACTTAAAACCAGCAATAATTTCGGATTTTCTGGTGTATTGGCATGTAATTACACAGAACTACTTGATAAATTTATTGATATGAATAAAAATACCCATCTGAAAGTTATTTTTAAAGAAAAGAGAGAAGAACAGAAATGAGCAGAATTTTGGAAAAAAAAGTGCCTGAACAATATAATACTTTTACAAAAAGTGCCCAAATTTTGCTTACATTATTCACATCCACATATATGTGGGAATCATCTTATTCCAAAAATTATCATAAATAATGATTATCAACAAATAAAATCTAAAATTATCTTTAGTTCTATAAAGAACTATTTGCTTTAATGAAATAAAAAAATGTTTAAATAAATTTGAAACAATAATGCATATGCAAGTTTGAATGAATTATAAACAAACATTACTGATTTCAGTCTGGAATTCAGTTAAAATCCTTTGGTGCAATTCTGTACTTGATAAATTAATATTTAAAAAAAATAAGCAAAGCTTTGACAAAAGAAAAAAAAATCAAATTATTAAACTACAAGGGGCTTGGTCATGGATGAAAGAAAATCGAAAGTATCCCATTACTCATTAAAAAATCATTAAAAACCGAATTTGTGTGTGTTTGGCTTAGAGGTTAATACAGTATTAAAATAAAAGCCAAAAAATGAGCTTAATTGTTTTGATTAATTTTCCTTGTTTTAAATACTTTATGTTACCTTAGTTTTACAGTGTTCCTCCCTTCCCTTATTTATTCTCATGTTGTGGGTTAAGTATCCCTGGGTTAAATGTTTAGAGTTTTTTTTTTTTTTTTTTCACAATAATATCAGCAGATTGTATTCCTTGCAATTTTGAGAAAGTACTGTATCATATTTTAAAATGTATTAATAAATTCTCATTTGCCTTGTATTACTTTTTGTACCTTATAGACAATTTTAAAATATCTTTTTAGATATGAAGTGATTTGCAAGTTCTCAATGGTTGCTTCATATGCAGAAAAATAATGCTTTGTCAGTGCATTGCTTCATAAGCCATGAAAATGGAAGGAAAGTAAAAATCATTCCAAGTACATAAAGTTTTAACAAGAATATAAATGGAATGTTTTCTCTTTATTAACAATTCTTAACAAAGAAGCCATTTTGTTTTAGATTGGTGCTTTTATGGATTATATTTGTTGACTTGTAATAACAAAAATTCAGAATTATAAAAATTTCATCATTTTAATATTGATGGTTACTGTTGAGATTCTCTCTGATCACATGTAAATTTTCATTTGTTTTTACTTTTCACTTTTTTTTTTAAACTTTACAAGACATAACTGTTTTTATTTATATTTTAACGTTTCTATTTATTTTTAAATGTTATAAACTTTTAAAGCTGTAGTAGCTTTGCTTATATGTTTCCTTTATCCTAGTTTTTGATATTGCAAGTTTAAAAATACATGTTCATTACTTCACCTTAATTACTTCACATTAATTATGATTTTTGTTATTGTTATTATTATTGGTCAGTTTTAAAGTTTCCATATTATGCATTTTGCAACAGTTATCTGTATTATAACATAATTCTGCTTTAGTGAAAACTATTTAAAATTGATGGGCAATTATTTAATTTATGCAGCTGAAAAAATTAAATATGTTACGTAATGACTTGAAAATATTACAATTATAATTGGTGCTTACAATTTAAAGTATTCAACTGTGTTATCTAATTCAATTGTTCCTTTTCATATGAAGAGGATTTTTGCTTCTCTATATGATTAATAAAACAGTACATATATCAGTGAAATTTTTTGCAAAATATTTTAATGGTACTTCGGAAGTAATTATTATGGTTGAATTCTTTAACACTTCATATCATTAGAAGTAGAGTTAAAATAATGTATTATATTAAATACCTATGCATTGTTATATCTTATGTACAGTAATTTATGTATAAAAATATTACTACTATACCAGTTTCAAGTTATGTTAAATCCTTATAAAAGCTCCTAATTTAAAGTATATAAGTTTGCTAAAGCGGGTCACATTTCGTATTACTAAATATATATATATATATATATATGTTCCAGTGTTAAGTTGAAAAGAAAAGTAGGTAGCTAATTAAATTTCACAGTTTAATTCAAATTAAAAGGTTCTAAAAGTGTGCTAATTTTTGTAATGTTTAGTAGATATATAAAGATTTAGTTGGTGATAATATTTTTAAAAATAATATTCAAGGGAATAAAACTTACAAATTTAATATTGGCCTAAATTAAGTTATATATATACATTCTATGTCACAAATTACTATTAATTTTACAGTACAAATAAGTTTTAATATATTCATATACTTAAATATTGAAAGAGCATTTTTGTCCCACTGAAATCTATTTGATTTTTAAATATCTGATTTATATATATACAAAACCGGTTTGATATAGTGAATTTAAAGTTTGGTTTTTTAGTTAAATCATTTGCAGATATATAGATTTGTAAATTTATAGTTCTATATAGATTTGCAAACTATATGTAAGTTTAAATATGACAAATAACAGGAAATATCACTCTGTTAGTTATTGTATTACATTTTATTTTAGTAAATTTGTTGCAATTTTCAACTGTTATAATATATATTATCTCCCTTGAAGGTATCCTTATTATAATGCAATCTCAACTTATATCCTCACGATGCTTTTATAATTATGTAGATTTCTCGATGCCTTATAAGAACCTTATATAATCTAGAACGTTTCAATTTAGCTATTAATGCACTGAAAAAAAAATATGCAAAAGAGACTTGTAACATTCTCTGGACAATTTAATGAATATAAAATTATTACCATTTTTGCTCTTAGACATTCATGCGTAAATATGAGATAAATGGTAAAATTATGAGATTGAATTAAGGATGAGATGATAAAATTATTTGTTTTTATCATTGAAGAAAAACATGAAAGTAAAATATATATATATGAGTTCTAATTATATTTCATAACATTATGTGTTTTTATGACATCAAGTTGTATAAGAACTTTAGCTTAAGGCAGTATTGTGACCAAGTACAAAAGTATATTACATTGTTGTTGTATCAGATCACTAAAATGCAGTCTTAGTTTTCTTTTCTAAAGTATTAAATGTTAATCTTTTTGCTTCTTATAACTAATAAGAGCATATTTGTTATCAAACTGTTTGAAAAGTGCTGCTAAGTGTGTTAAATGTATCATTAATCGTGCTATTATTTACTCTAATGGTATTATATTTTTAATACAGAAATATTGACTTTTCATTTTCATGTAATATTAAAACATTTTTAAGTAATGGCAGCTTTGTATTTTAGCCTTAATACTGAAAAAAACTGTATATACAGTTTATATATTAATAGATATTTAAAACTAAAATGATTAAGAACTGCATGAAACAATGAATAAGACGTATATGCAATTTCAAATACATTCTGTATGTGATAGAATGATTTTATGTGTCAAATATTGTGTGATTTGATATAATGCTAGTCCCTATTTTTATATGTTGAGGTGTAAAGAGTGGTGCACAAAGGAAATATTAATTTAATTATTGATTTTATTTGTAGAAAAATATTTTTCTGATAGAAACTCAGAGAAATTTTCTATCCTTGTAAAGACTAAACACTTTATCTGTACTTTGTGTCCTTTGTTCCATGTATATATATTTTTGTTTCTTAAATGCATTTACCTCTATATTGTGAAGACTTGTGTGGTTTATTGAATGGAATACTTATTATTAATGACTATTTTGGGTGATTTAGTTAATGAATGTGAAAGAAATGAAATATGTGGAGATGGTAACTTAGTTATAAAGTACTATCTATTTGTACAACATTGCATTTGTGACTAATTTATTTTATGTGTTGAATGGCTTTGTATTTATTATCTGCAGTCTGTTTGTTATTTAGCTATTGTAAATTATTGTACATTTGAGACACTTTTCACTAAATATCATCCATTCATAATATTACACAACACTTTTCATTTAAATTTAGTGTATCAATAATATATTAGTTGACTTTTCTGTATAATTTAAAATATTACCAGTTTAATAGATTTCATAAAATTTACTAAAAAGTCAATTAATGATTAGAACGTAGATGTTTTTCAAAAGTTATTTAGTTGATAAACTATAAATCATTTTTAGACAATTAAAATTTATTTTATTGTATTTTTAACAATTAACTTATTAGGAATATTACAATAAAAGAAAAAAAATTGTGTATTAAAAATACTAGCCCGTTTCAAAATATTTAGTGTCTAAATATAGCATGGAGCAAAGTTCGAAGCTATTCTGTTTAGTCAATAAAAAGGTTTTGGAAATTAAGTTCCAAAAGTTGATTTTAAAAGGTATCAGTTTTAAAGTAGCTTATGTAAATATATATTTTTATAGTCTTAATATTTTATTAAATAATGATTATAGTAGTATTTACTAAAATTTAAGCTAATGATTCGCAGTAATGTCCAATTTTTAAGACACATTTGTTATTTTAAAATATTTTTGCTGACTTTAAAGCGGGACATTTAAAATTAATCAGCATTTTAGTTGTTTGATTTTACCTCTGAAATTGCTTTGTGTGCAAAGAAAACTATTTTTTTCCCTCTAAAAAGTTAAGAAATATGTCTTTATTTATAAATGCTTTGTTGTATTCCTTTAAAAATTGTTATTTCCTTCAAAAACTTTTTTTTTAATTATGGCGAGGAATGGGCTGTATTGGCCATTTCCCTACGAGCAGCCCAATATAAACCAGCCTTTGCAGTAAAGTCCTTTAAAAACTTAGAATCTTATATCTTCAGATTCAATGAAATTTGTTTCTCAGAGTTTCTTGAGTCCCAGAATAGATATTTTATAAATATAGAGCAGTATCACACATGTAGATTAAAAAATAAATCATTTGGTATCTGCAATATTTCATATCTGGCAATTTTGGGAAAGATTGCAGGTTGCAGATATGATTTAAAGAAAATATAAATTTATTATTTTAAGCATGACAACTTTTTGTAAATTTATTTTTTCTGAAAAATATTTGTGCCTTCAGATCTTAGCGGTAAGATATTCTACTAATTTAAGGGAAAGTGTCGCTTATATGATTCTGAAAAGACTTGTTAGCCTGTTGTAAATTGTTTCCCAAAGACTGTGAAGTAGTGTATTTTATTTTTTGGTAAATTTGCTTTGACATTATAAAAATACAACAATTTGCTTGTCACAAAGACTTTTTCATATTTTTAAATTTGTATTGTTATGTTGCTTAATTCGTTATTGTAAAGTGAACTATATAGTTATTAACCTATTTTTAAAACAGTTTAGACTATGTTTTTGAAATATTTAATTGGTTCTTTTTTTGTGAATTATTTTATTATCACAAGTGTATCCTTCAGATTTCTTGAAATTTTAAGCCTTATAAAACTGAAATTTTTCTGTTTCCTTTTAATTAAAAAAAAATTTTTTTTTAAGAAGTGAAACATGTAGTTATTTTATTTTTTAGCATTGCTTTTAAGTTATTTATATGCATTTAACATCTTAAAAAAATATTTATGAGTAATCATATTACATTAAGCTTCAATGCTTCAGAACAAAACATGTTAAAAGTGTTGTAAAAAAAAAAATTGCATTTGATGTTGTGATGTTATTAACATGTCCATTTTAAATATATGAACAAATTATATTATAATCATAAAGCATTGACATCCTTTATCATTCAAAATGTAAATCTCTATTGTTTTGCCAATTATTTATGTCTACTCCATATAAACATTGTTAAATTGGATTATTTTGTAAAAATTTTTTTTTACTTTACTTTTACTAGATTTTTTTTTTTAAATATATTTTTACATATTAATTCAATTTTTTTCCCCTTGAATTTTGCATTCTAAACTTTGTAAATGCTTTTTCCCATATCAAAATGCAATACTGTTACATTCATCTACCATGAAAAATTTTAATACTTGTGTATCTGCTTATTAATTTATGGTCATATTTTGTACTTTAAATACATCTTCTACAGATCATCTTTGTTTGTGCTGATTACTGTTCTTCACTGGTTGTGCCATTATTTTTTGTTCATGTATTACATTGACTGAATAAATTATTAAAAAATAGCATTTAAACAATATCATAGTGTAAGGTATTTCATTTTTCAATCTTATTAACATAATTATGTTTTGCAATGCAGTACAAAATCTTTATACAATGCCCCACTCTGTTTTATTTCCAAAAATTTTTTAGAACATCTTATGTCCTTATGTTATGTCCTTTTTTTAAAATTGATAGTTTCTACTTATTAATTGTTAACTGTCTTAATGTGTTTATTCCTATCTCTCTCTCTATATATATTATATATATATATACAGCCGAACCTCAATTCAATGAATTTTTTCTTTCCCCAATTAAAATTAAAGCAAAAACCTCTATTTAATGATTAATAAACCCCAAATTAATGAATTATTTCAACACCTAGAAAAAAATTCCGTTAGAAAAAAATTGAATTTTTTTCAAATGACATCTTTTTTTATCTGGAACAGAAAGAGACTTTTCTTGTAAGCAAAAAACTTCAACAGGAAAGGGTGCAGAGCATTATTAGACTTAACAGGTGCACATGAGTCATGAATGCGAGTTCTGAATAGGAC
>BMAV01027883.1:0-15760 GCA_019973955.1 Trichonephila inaurata madagascariensis | reverse complement strand
TTTTCATTGAATCGCCATTATAATTTAAGAAATGGCGAATATTACAATTTTAACATAAAATAAATACAACATAAAGTAATATTAATGTATTACACTTTCAGATATATATAAATTATTTACACTATTTTAAGCGTTCATTACACAAAACTTTTAACAATGTGCTACTTTTGCTGAGCAGAGATCAGCTTAGGGAGGTATTTTCAAAAATCGACCTTCAAGAGTGTTACGGGGAGTTATAAATATAAAAAAAAAATACTTTTTATCTGCTATTAGATCTACATACTTAAAATTTAACAAAGGTGTTTTTTTTTTTTTGTTCAGCCTGAGATATGCAAAAGCTTTTTTTTGTTTAATTTGCAATTCACGTAAAATTAACTCATTAAAAACTTCTTTATCCTTCAATCTGTGTTGTTTAATTTTTCAGTTCACCCGTGCGAAGAACGGGTATACCAGCTAGTACTGATATAAAAACCTTAGAAAAATGTTCCAAAAACTTTGTAAGGTTTTATAACAAAGATGTAGATTAAAACCTAATCCAAGAAAATGGTTTGCAACGGGATTTGATTTTGAATGAACATGATGTAAATTACGCACAAGACATACTATAATACGTACTAAATACTAACTACAACGTGTTAAAATTTTTCTTTACATTACCAATAGCATTTTCTTTATATTACAAGCATTGAGCGCTCTTTCAGGAAATTAAAATTAATACAGGATTAACTTCGACCAAACATATGTGCAGAACGTTCAAATGCACTCGCTATATTAAGCATAAAAAAAATTTAAAAAAAACAAAACAATTTTTTTAAAAATTTTTTTAAGTAATTGATGTTTTATAAAAAAGAATACCAGGCATAGAATAAACATGCATTAGAAATATACCTTACCTAGAACACCCAGAATAATCTTAGTCTCTTGAAACAATTTTATTTGCCGTTTTTCGGTTCCCAGTAGTTACGAAGCTAAATTTTTAAATTAGACTGAAACAGGTAACAAAACTTAATACGAATTGTAGGCAGACATTTCAATAATCTCTATCCATTAGAAATTCAAAATTTTTGGTATATCCTAGAAATTATGCTAAATGCATCATTAAAAAATACATATAAACTTTAAATTAAACAAAAAAAAGTAATATAAAAAAGATTTTTTTAAAGTCAATTCCTACTTAGGTCAACAAAGAAAATTTTATTTTATAGTTACTTTTTATGAAATAATTACAATTAACATAAATATTGTATACATATGACAGAATCACAATATTAAGTGGCAAAGCACCTTTTAAATCAGGGGTGTCAAACTCGTATGATATTGCGGGCCACATGGTCTATTTTATTATAAGCTGAGGGCCGCATATTTACGATCTTCAAAAAAATCAATAAAATACGATTTTTATAATGTACTATGCATTTATTAATGAAAAGCTCAGTTTATTGTATATTATACATATGTAGTCGTTTTATATTTCGTGTTATTTTTTAAACTTAATCTATACATATTTTATGTTTTTAATAATAATAAAAATAAATAAACAATTTTTAAAATCTTAATTTAACGTTACTTTTTAGAAAATGTTTGACATAAATTTTTTCACAAAGCAAGTTGTCAAGATTTGATTAAAAGTACTGAGCTAATGTACTTTTTAAAATTGACGATAAATGTTGATTGGGGTTAATCTTAATATTTCTGAATTCTCACTATTTTTCATTAAAGAAAATAATTGCCCTCATAAATAAGTGCTTCCGAACATAGCCATTATTCGCATAACAAACGATAAATTTTAGGAAATAGATATACTGATAAATACGAATATGTATAAAAATCTAGAATTCCAACTTCCATAGATTTTTGCTTCAACAAAGAAGCACATTACATTTCAACTAATTTATTTATAAGCTTTCATCAATAATTTCACAACATCGATAGATACAGATAAAGTAAAAGTGTAAAATTATAGCTCACAGCTCTTGAAATTAGAATTAATAATTCTGTTTCAAATAATTTAATTTTGTGAACGTATTCAGTACATTTTAATTTATGGGATTTAATCAACAAATATTGACAGCTTTCAAAGTGAGACGAGTTTTCTTTTTCTATTTATTTTCGCCAAAGTAATAATATTTAATATTATCAAATATAGTTTTAACAACGCGTGATTATTTTATTAAAGCTTAAAATTAAGTTGATTAAAAGGGATTGTGTAATATTAACTGAGAAAGCCAGGTCCTTTATTCACTGTCCATCTTTTAATTCAGCACATTCATAATATTTTTATTTCCAAGAAAACTATAATTTCGACCAGCAATTTGAAGAATCATTTTAACACTTTATGATTTGAAAGCCATTAAATTTCCATATAATATGGTAGATCATTGAATTCCTTCTCTATCTCTTTCAGAAGTGAAGCAAATTTACGATGATTAAGTCTTGTTCTCGAATATAATTTACAATTTTGGTGACTATTTTTAAAACATGTCGTATGTTTAAAACTTTGGAGCACAGTACCTGCGAGTGTCTAATACAATAAAAAAACTCAAAATTATTGTTGCCATGCTGTTTACATGTTTCTTTTAATCTTGCAACAACTCCTTTAGTAAAATCGGTCATGGCAGGCACACCATCCTGCAAGGCAAACCAGCTTTTTCACAATGTGGTAACTTATATTTCTACAAAACATCTATAAATACATTAAAAATATCAGCTTCAAATGTTGCATTTTGAATATGAATGATTTCTAAAAGTTCTTCACTTATTTTTAAATCAACATCGCATCCGTGAAAAAAGGCGATTAGCTGAGCGCAGTAAAGCTCACAGAAATTTTTCAAGGGGGGGTGGGGATCCAGGGTCGAAAGTTCACTGTTCTCCTAAAACTCCTACATATTTTTTTGATTTTGTCGATTTTCGAGAACAAAAAACAGTAAAAAATTAATTAATGAATAATTAGCATTAATTGCTAAAATTAATTATTAATAACAAATACTTATTTAAATTTTACATTCTGTATACATAGAATTATAATCAATCGGAAAAAAAAAATCAAGGGTTTTGAGGGAGGGGGTCCAGACCCGAGGCAATAATACCAAAATAATCAGTAATACCAAAACTCGAACTATGGCAATATAGAAATAATGCTGGTCACGAGTTCGCGACCATGACCACTTGTCTACTATGACTCAGGTGGCAGAAGGGAGAAGAATTCCTCTTTCACAACTGTTGTTGCATTTTTCTTGCATCTTTTTCCTATAGTTTGCAGCCGCTTCAGTCTCCGTCCCCCCTTGAGTTCAAGTTATTATCTAATACAGGAGTGGCCAACCCACGGCCCGCAAAATTTTCTACAACTTTCCAAAATGCAATTATTCTGTGCATTATTTTTGTTTTTATATTAGTGTTTTGTAACTTATAAATCCCATACTTGTTTCTATTTTATCACGTCGCATCTGTTTTTGTAGATACTTAGAAGTGAGCAGTATTGTATTGTAGCGATAACCCACAGCATCACGCTCGATTCCTGTAACTTTTTTCAACTAACACCTGCGAATCGTTCTTTTCGAAAAAGAAATTTACTAAACATAAATCGCGTTCAAACTTATCGGACGAAAACCTGCAACATCAATTACGATGTGCAAATACACGTATTGAGATTGACTTGCGAAAACTAAGTGAAAGAATTGAGAAACAAATATAAATTAAATAAATTAAATATTATTTAATCATTGCATTATAATTATTATAGTATCTATGTCTGTATAAATCAAAAAAAATATTGTGAAAACCATATTAATAGTTTAATCTGTTTTAAATTTTCACTCAAATATAAATGTTGTAATGAGTCCAAATCTAATATAAAGATAGATATTTTTATATGTGGCCCTGTGCGGGGTTATAATATTTTTCCGAAGTGGCTCACAAGGCCATCTGGGTTGCCCCCCCCCCTAATCTAATAAAAGTTCCACTTTAGTAATTTGAGTAAATTATTCTATCAAAAAAAATATGCTTTGTCAAACAAAATTGTTTATCGTCCAAACTGCAGTGTTACGTATTTTTTTAATACACCCGCATTTGGGATATATGTGGTAGGATTCAAAAGTTCCCGCACTGAGTATATAAATTGAAAAATAAAATCAATTAAACTGCTGAAACACATCCTCCTTTGAAATAAAATCCTTGAGTAACAATACACTTTTGCCATGGCTTATAAAGGTCATCGAAACATTCCTGGAATCCATTTTTAGCCATGTCCTTTAATTCAGCCTGCGATGCACTCTTAACTTCATCTGCAGATTTGTCTTCGTTTAGCATGCGGGCAGCGATATGTTGACACACCCTATGCATTTTAAAATCCGTAGTCAGTATCCATTGACATGTGTGGCCGAGGATATCTCAACTGATTCTGCTATTGTTTGAAGCCTGTTCTTACGTACCACCGCAAAAAAATTGTTTTCATCTTTTCAGCGGTGCACAGTGCCGATTTAAGCTCATTTCGGGCCCTGGGTGCAGAAGATCTATACAGGCCTTTTTGGCACTGGCGGATCGGAATTTATTGCCAGAAAATCTGGTTAAGTCCAGCTTATCGGAGACCTGGGCGCACGCCCTAAGCGCCTAAAGGGTAAACCGTCACTGGCGGTGCGGGAAGTCTGCAGACGTCCAGAGCGTTTGCCGTCGACACTTTCCCTGTCTTCTCTGAAATGTCGATGCCACTCAAAAGCTTACGTTCGCGATAATGTATAACAACCTAACACATGCTTCAAAATTTCGTAAGTCTCCGTTGCCCATTTTCCCCAAAAAACTCAAAAATTATTATCCAATATCCGCTCAACAAAAGCAATTTCTTTCATTCGCCGACGACTAAATACATCAGCCTACAAAATACGACGCCATGGCGACCCACTGACCACGTGATTTGGAACAAACTTTTTTTAGAAAAAGGAAATAATGCAATAACTAAACTAAACTCTGTGGTGGAACAGCCCTTGAGGGCCAAAGCCTACTGTCCCCATCTCAGTATTCGTGACCCTGGGCACTGAGGTGCATGAGCAAATGTACCGATCAGGTGGTTAGTCTAAGGCGAAACCCCTAGTGTTTAGTCCCCAAGCAAGTCTGGTACTCCTTTATGGACTCAGTGAAGGGATGAAATGCTGTGCCAACCTTGCCCAGCCCGGACCTGAGGTGTGAAAGCGCGGTACACCACCACTCGACCACTGGTCTTCGAAGGTAATAACACAGATATGTTATTGTAGTCGCTCTACTGCAAAAATTCTCCGAGTTATAGGATCAGTCCAGGAACTTTTGAATCCTACTAGTAAATCTTATGATTTTAAAAATAAAATGATTTGATTCAGTGCATTTCGCAAGGAAACATTTAGTGTTTTTTTATTGTTTTCCAATAGTTATAATGTTTTTTTTATCTCCTCATCCCCCCCCCTAATTTATCTTGTTAGTTGAATAAAAAGCATTATTTTATTGATTTTTATATAAGTTTAATGTTTTTACCCAATATTTTTTTTAAAAAATGAGAGGGGGAAAAAAAAGAATTCTCGCATTAATATCCTTTTAAATTTTTCATATTTACCCATTACACCGTTAAAAAAAAGTACCTGAAGATTTTCTAAGCGATAGAAACATCCATGTGGGGTTTCTTTTCTTTCCAATGAAAATACGACTATTATGATGGGAAATTTTCTTTACAAACAAGTGTTCCTTACATTACTGATTAGTTCTTCGAAGATATCTTCATTGTGTTCTATTATTAAAAAAAAAAAACAACATTTCGGTTATTCTTTTTATGATGTTTTGTTGCTTGGCAACGACGGTGTACACAGTTGACATAACATGGGAGGATCGTTGCGCTGTGCTTGGTACAACAACGTGTTTGTAACCGATATGTAATTGATTTAGTTCTATTTCAAAAGTTTATAGTTTAATAATCGCTGAATTTCTCGGGACTTAAAAATTCCCACGTTGAAGTTATGTGAATGTCGGAAAACTGAAATTACCTCAACTTTCGTCCTCGTTGGTGACGGTGGTTCCGAATCACGATGTTCACCACCAATAATTCATGTGTAATTTAAGAATGATATTAGCCCAATGGGTTATAAAATAATGTGGTCTGAAGTTCAAATGTAATGTGATGCCAAATAATTTGTACAAATATTAATAAGTTCGGGATCATTCTTCTGGGTTAAATGAAATATTAGAAGTTAATTCCACTCTTCTAAAAAGTATAGCAAAAATAGGGGGAAATAATCAAATTTTGTGAAGTGTTTTCATTTTTTTTCCCTCTTTCTTTCGCTCTACTCTTTTCTTTTAAAACATAAATGTAAAACAGGGATCTCAAATTGATGGCTCGCAGACTTTTTTTGAGTTGACATTTTTTAAACCTAGGAATCGATTTGCTTTAAAACTCTATTGAAAGAAAAAATTACGAATTATCCATTAACAAGTAATATATATATATACTCAGGTACATTGAAAATAGTGACCCAAGAAGAAAGCATCGGATTGAAATGAAATTTAATACACATAATGTCACAGATGAGAGATTAACTTGATCTCAAAAACAAGACAATTAAACGAATACAGGGTGTGCAACGACACAAATACTGGGCAACTTCAATAGCGCGTTGAACCCCCTCCAGCTGCAATACATGCCGCCACACGGTCCGGCATTGAGTTGATTAGACACCTTATGTTGTCCTGAGGCAGATGGGCCCACAAATCTTGAACAGCCAACTCTAAATCATGTACAGAGTGACACGATGACACCTGCCGTTTTAGCTGATCCCACACGTGCTCTACAGGGGACAAATAGGGGAATCAGGCCGGCCATGGAAGAGTCTGAAAATGACGTAGGAAGTCTTGAGCAACTCTTTCTGCATGCGGTCGAGCATTATCTTGCTGGAAAACTGCCCCTGGTAGACCATTTAGGAAAGGTCCTACATGGGGTTGAAGAATATCATCAACGTAACGTTAGCTTATTAAGGTTCCCCGCATCACAATTAAAGTGGACTGGCTATCATAGGCTATGGCCCCCCAGACCATTACACCAGCTGTGCGGGTAGTGTGACGTAGAACAGAGTGGGGGGTATAGTACCGCTCACCAGGGCGCCTCCACACCCGTACACGGTTATCATCTGTCCCCAAAACAAACCGGGATTCATCACANGTTAAGGTTCCACGCATCACAATTAAAGTGGACCGGCTATCATAGGCTATGGCCCCCCCAGACCATTACACCAGCTGTGTGGGCAGTGTGATGTAGAACAGTGTGGGGGGAATTGTAACGCTCACCAGGGCGCCTCCACACCCGTACACGGTTATCATCTGTCCCCAAAACAAACCGGGATTCATCACTAAACACAACCTTTTGCCAATCTGCGACATTTCACATTGATCTGGCTTGGCACCACTGTAGATGCAGTTGCCGATGTTCCGGTGTTAAAGGGAGTGCACGGAAAGGACGCTTGGATTTAAGATTTGCTTCTGCAAGGTGTCTGGAAATTGTGTTTGTGGAACAATTGCTACACCTACGTCTGCTCGTATCGTTGAACGAGTCACTGTGGGGTCCACAAATGCTTGCCGCACGATCCTTCGATCCTCTCTCCTCGTGGTCTTCCTGGTCGCTCCAGACCCGTTTTTCCGCGCGTGGGTACCTTCTCGTGTCCACTGCTCCCAACAATTTCTAACGGCACACTCCGAACGATCCACCTGGCCAGCAACACGGCGCGTCGACCAGCCTGCAGTTTTCATCCCGATGATCAGGCCTCTCTCAAACTGGTTTAACTGTGAGAAATGTCTTCTAGCACGTTTACCTGGCATGTTTCGCTTACCAAAGTCTTCCTACAATCGGCGGGTAATCGTCACGTTTATGAATCTTCGAATTTGCGCTGGCTCTTCCTGATTGTAGCGCCATCTCGGCGTGTATGAGCATGTGTATTGGTACAAAACTTGGATCATTTGCATATCACATTACGCTGTACTTATTTGCAAAGTTTCGCGATTGTACTTAGCTTCCTTCTTGGGTCGCTATTTTCAATGTTCCTGAGTGTATTTCAAAGAACAATTTTAAATTATCCACCTGAATTTTGGGTATTGGAAACGTACGCCTCTGATGTCTCTATAGGAGCGGCTCTAGGGCCGGACAAACCGAGCCCCTGCCCGGGGTGGCAAATTTTAAAGGTGGCATTTGGATCAAATTTGAAAATTATTGTTTTTGTTAAAAAAAAATTGTAACAAAATTTGAGAATCAGAAAATTTATCTTTATTTTCTGAAATATTATTGGGTGTAAAATTGACATTTCATTTAAGGTATCCGACTACGTTCGGAACCGTGATTTTGCAAAAGCGTATAAATGGATAATATTTAGTGTCACTTTGATTAGAATATATACATGCATAAAATCATTTTAAGAATATTATAATAAAAAATTACTTAAGTACAATATTTTGACACAAAATGAGCATAGAATGACGTACTTTCAAAACATTCTTCTTTTATAGAAAATGCTTCCATATTAATAATATTTTGCCAGTATATAGTTCAAACCTCTGTACAGAACTTGAACTAAAATTTTTGAAATATATAACCTAGAAGTGGATTTATCCAGATTTTAATATAACACAGAGGGGGGAGAAATTTTAAGAAAAATACGCCGATAATTATTTGAATTGGTGGTAACTGAAAATAATGTGAATTTTTCAAAAATCCTAGTTCAGGCTCTCTGGCTATGTCCTTACTTTATATAAGCAAAATATTATTAATATAGAAGCATTTTTCATAAAAGGAGAACGTTTTGAAAATAGGTCATTCTAAGTTAATATTGCGAAAATATTACATTTAAATAATTTTTTATAGTAGTAATATTCTTGAAACAATTTTATACAAGTATTCTAATCTAAGTGACTAAATATCATGAGAATTATCCATTTATACGCTTTAAAATCACGGTCCCGAACGAAATCGGATACCTTAACGAATCCTATTTTGTATTCTGTATGTTTAATGACAATTTCTTTTATGTTGAATCTTGAAGGGTTCGAGGTGGGAGTATATATTAAATCATGAAATTCGATATGTGTTTACACAACTTTCACAAGTAACTTTCTCCTCATCCCATATTGAGTTGCCCGTTGAGGCAAAACTGCTAGATTTGGCCGCCCTGGTCTCTATAAATGTCTCCAAATTCTGTAAAAACCTTCTCAATCACTTGATTTAAGTCTGGTAGAGCATATTCGTTGCGAATTTGAAGTTAGACTAAGAAGACATGACATAAAAACAGAAGGTGAACTGAAAACAATAATCACAGAAGAATGGAAGAACATTGATACAGAAATTACAAAAAAGGGATGAAATCTATACCAAGACGTTTAAAAGTTGTTGTCGATGCTAAAAGATATCCTACTAAATTAAGAAAAAATACAATAGTTAAAACTATGTTAATATTTTCTTAAGTGAACGATGAATTTCATGGCATAATCTTATAAACCTATTGCAGCTAGAACTAGGGGTAGGCCCAAATTGAGATGGGCTGATTGTAGGGAGGATGATTTTAAAGCTTTAAATGTAACTATAATTGGAGAACTGTCGCGGAGGTTGGAATGGAAGATGATTCTAGGGAGGACCTTGGCTCACCCATGGCTGTAGAGTCAGAAGAATTTTTTAGTAGTTTTGATAAAAATTTTCAAAATAATAGTTATATTACATGTTTTAAAAATAGATTAGGTGCTAGTTTGATATCACGGGGCATGACGCCAAGCACTACTTGGCGCGATAAAGGAATCCCGCCAAGCAGCGCTTGTCGCTGTAATGGAATCCAAGATGGCGGCCTAGCGGTATCAAATCGTCAGGAAGATAAATTTAAAAAATTGTTTAGAAATACATTTAAATATATTTCAAAAGAATATAGGAAGAGATCGAGAATAACCAAGATCAATTAATAAATATAATGAATTACTATATAATATAATAAAAAGCTACATGTGTGTGTGTGTGTATTATGCAGTATATAATAATAATCTTATGATATAATTTAATAGTAATTATATATAATATTCATATAGTATGATTTAATAATAATTACTATATATAATAATCATAATATAATTTAATAGTAATTATAAAAAAGAATAAAACCATTGTATTGTAATATAAAAATTATTCATAAGAATACTCATATAACGTAATAAATAAATAACATTATAATAATTACAAATGAATAACAAAAAATTAATTATAAATAAAGAACATAATAATAATTATAAATAAATAACGTATGTAATAATATTTATAAATAAATATAATGAAACGATTATTATAAATAACGAATATTATATGATTATTACATATAATAACAATTGTATTTTTATTTTATATTATTAATGAAATAATTACATAATATATATTAACATAAAGTACTGGAAACTTGCAATATTCCAAAAACTGCAAAAATATTAAGATAACCATATTGTAATGTTATCGCCCATCTTGTCTGACATAAACAATAACTTGGCGCGTGCTCCGTGATATCAAACTAGTGTCATTCCAATAAGAGCGAGTTGAAGATATTATTTTAAAAATTTCAATTCCGATACATTAATTTTTATTAGTCGAAAACATTATAAATATTTTAGAAAATTGCAAGTTTACGAACATTCTTGAGAGACTGAAGAAGAGAAAGGAGTGCCACATAAAGGTAATCGAACACATAATTTTCGAAATTTTGTGATTCTCGTACTTTTAAAAAAATTTATTAAATATTAATATATTTAGCAACTTCTCTTATTGTTGTGTTCAGTTGATGTTTTAAATATCGTTTGAGGTAATTTTGTTTGCTTATGCAGCAAAAATATTCTGCTTAATAAAGTAAGGAAACCATAAATGCAATTCGATTTTTTGTTTTTATTATAAAAGTGGGACAACACTTGTGCTAAATTAGTAATTTTATCCAGTTGGATGGCTTACTGTTTGCTTAAGAACTGCTTTTGAGAAAGGAAAATAGAATTTATAACAAGAGTAAAATTGTCCATCCGGTAAAACTAATTTAAAAAAAGAAAAGAATTATAGTTAAAAGAAATGCGGAGAATCTACGTTTGAGTTCTGTAAAAATTTCTGCAAATTTCAATCAATATAGTTTTTTTTTTCATCTCGCCTGAAACTACTGGACAAGTACTTAGATCAACTGGTTTAAAAGGCCATTCTGCAAAATGTAATTTTATGCAACTAATATTTTATTGGACTCGTTTGTTGTTTGCATATGAGAGCCGATTTCCCATTTTCGATTCTAATAAGCATACAAAAGAATAGAGCAATTAAACAATGAAGTTTAATCATAAGATCTTATTTCGAATAGTGTATCACAGTATAGAGTAAAATTAATAAAGAATGCATTAAAAAATGTTTTACATGATGCTCTGAAAATTATAAATTTTATAAAAGCAATATAATTAAATTCCAAATTATTTGCTTTATTATGAGAAGAATTATCTAGAAAATATAGAACACTGCTTTTATATAAATTTAGAATTCAGATTAATTTTTAAATGTGTGAATCAAGTCATAACAATGCACTATAATTATGTGATGAAATAAGTTTGCGAAGTTTATTTTATTTAGAAGACATGATTGCTGTTCTAAATGAAGTAAATATATTAAATGAATATATACTTTTAAAAATAATTAAAGAAAAAAAAATGAATGCATTGGTTTTAAGAGTTAACAGCAATTTGTATCTCAAACAAGATGATGGGCAATGCTTTAAAAAACTAGCAAATTTCTAATGAGTAAATTTAAATGGAAAAGAATTGATTTTAAAGGATAGTGTTCAAGCATATATAATGGATCACATTTTTTCAACTAAAAAAATATTAGAGAATATTTTTCAAGAGAGAAAACTCTAAGCACACACATGAAGGAATAAAAAAATTCTTTCAAGTACTATAATAAAACAGAAGGCTTGCTTCACACAGTTATAAACATTTAAATGTTTTTTCTTCTTTCAAATGATGCTTCGGATTGGTAATTACCATTGCAGACCTAACACATTTCTCGAGAATTGGTATCGCTTTTTAATGTACCACCATTTTGGTGGATACCGATTACCACAATTTCATTTTAGCGCCCAGTTTCCTCCCCAGAGGGGGGCACCTGAGCTTTGACGCTGCGCAGTTATACAAGGAATTTAACTTCATCAAGCACCCAAGCCAAACAGGCACATTCTAGAAATATTTAATAGATCAAATAATTATACGACATGGAAGGTGTCGATTTTTTACATTATGAAAATCCACCGACTTGAGCTGGGATCGATCTCGCAAACTTTGGCTCAGAAAGCCAGCACGGAACCAACTATGTCACCGAGTCGGAGCATTTAAATGTCTTAAGAAAGAAATACTTACTTGAAAAAAAATCTTTTAGTGTATGTAGTAACAAAAACAAAATATGGAATGAAATTAAATGCAAAATATGAAATGTGATTGCAGACAGCTTCAACAGAGCTAGACTTTGCCATTTTTGTGCAAAAAAAAATGTTGGTATATAAAAACAAAAATATCTATTTCGGAAAATATGCAAGGGAAAGTAGCACCAGAAGCACGAATTAATTACTAAATTACATAAGATTTAAGCTAAAATCTTTAGTAAGAAATTCTATATTTCTTACTTTCTTTAATTCTCCCTTCTTTCTTTTATATATAAAATGCATATAACATGTTGATCATTTTTAAGTAATTTTTAAGATATGTTCTTCTAAGTGTACGCGCGTGCGCGATAGGGTTCCCCTCAAAATCTTAATAAGTCGAAAGGTTCCATGATTCAATAAAATTTGAAGACTACTGGTTTAATGTATTAGCTATTTTTCCTTCAAAAAATAAAAACTTTATCCGAAAACTGTATAAAATTAAAATAACATATCGTCGGCCTAGTTATCAAAATGCGTAGCTCCATCTGGGGTGCTAATTTGATATCGGAGTGCTACGCGCCAAGCTGTTGTTTATGTTCGCCAAGATGGGCCACATTACACACATTACAATATGGTTACCTTGATATTTGCATCGTGTGGTCATGTGTAGAGGTCTCTAAAATGGTGGTCCGTGAGAAAATTTCGTTTTGGTCCCCAGAAAAATATGTGTGGAATATACTTACTCATCACGTAAGTTATGTTTTAAGATGCATTGAAACATAATTCAATTCATAACAATACGTGAAAAGCTATAAAAACGCTACTTCATAGAATAATGCCACAGTAAATAAGTCGTACTACTGTAGCTGCATTGTTTTATCTACATATTTTGTCTCGTCTCGTTTCGCACTCTTCTCATGTTTCACTCTTCTGTATGTCACATATGTAATCAGTTGAAGCTTTTAAAGATGTTCTTATGGACGTTTTGAGTTCAATATAAGACATATTCTATAAATATTCGATCTCAGCTTGAAATAAATGCAGTTCTCCGTCTTGCAATAACAACATTGGATCCAAATATCCGTAATCTTATTTCAAGTAAGCAGGAACATCCATCACACTAGGAATGTATAATGTTAAAAATTTGATATACTTAAATCATTTTTTAATGGTTTTGTTTTTACAGTTTTTGAGAGATTACTTTATTGTGGTTTATTAATAAAGCGTTCATGATTTGGTTAAAATTTATAGTTTCATTTTATTAACTAGGTACATTTTATGTATTCTTATATCACAATTTTTTTTTATAAATATATTTAACACTTCAAAAACCATATTAGTAGTCCGCGGGATTTTAATTATGAATTTACTGGTCCGTGAGGTTAAAAAGTTTGGCGACCTCTGCTCATGTGTATCGTTTGGCGCGATTACTTAACTGCGCCAAATAGCGCTTGGCGCATAGCACTCGTATATCCAATTAGTTTCCTTCGTGGAGTTATGCATTTTGATAACTAGGCCGACGATATTTTTCTGTCTAAAAGATTTGAAAAATCTATGAAAACTATTCCTTTTTTTTCTAAAATTTTTTTTTAAATATATGAAACTTGTATTATAGTATATTTAAATTAAACTGACAAGGTAAAATAGCATAGTATTATGTAATTATATTAGTTGAATTTCCATATTTTTACTTTGGTTCTAGATTATACTTTAAGAATAATTAATTACAACAAATTAAAATATTCTCTCTCTGTGTGAATGTATTAATCTTTTAACTTTAAAAGTGCATACTGCTGTGAATGATACACATCAAACAATCAACAATATTTTACAATATTTAATTCTATCCACGTATTAATTTAAGTAAAATGACAAGTATGTAGTTGTTGGGAAGAGAGGAATCTAGGTCAAAATCTTTAAAAAAGGATTTAATCAAAAGATTTTTAAATATCTTATAATTTCTCTAGCTCACAAGTACTTACTTTTGTCATTGTATGACAACTTCTTACATAATTAGCGCTACCAGGTAAGTTAATTTTTGATTTATCTTATTTATATTTAATTTATTTAATGTGAGTTCTTTTTCTTAATACCTTCTTAATATACAACTTTATTATTTTAAATGTTATTTTAATTTGTTTTTATGTGTGTTTTTTTAGGCTTAATGTATGCTTAAGTGATTGTGATGATAAATAGTTCATTATATTTTACTTCCCTGCACCAACCCAAACTAATATATTGGTTTTAATACAATAAAGTACATCCAGATCAAAGAAAAACCAATGAAGGTGTCTGTAGAATTACATCTTTGCTCCAATATTTGAAAATATTTTTATGTCTATTTTAATGATACACAACAACACACATTTGAGATTTTTTTAAAAATAAATTTGCAAAAGTAAACAGCTTTTTGTGTATCTTGCCTCTGAGGTTAACATTCACAACAATATCACATCTGAAATACAGGAGGTTTGGTAATAGATGCTTTTAGGTTAAAGGAAGTATTTAAGATCAAATTTAAACAAAAAGAAAACTAAACTAATTTATAAATGTCTAATTTGTGACCTTTACTTACATACTCATCATAAACTTGGAAAACTTGATGATGCGTCGGATTATAGCAGCCATTTTTGAAGGAACTAAAGTGGATGGCATTTGGCTCAGATGCTCAAACTTATAACTACAGTGTGTCTTCAGATGTTGTCAAATATATAAAAATCCAAAGAATTAAATGGTATGTTCACACGTGATTAGAGGCCGCGGTAACTTAGTGGTCAAGAGTAGTGGCGGGCTTGTAATGAGTTCGAGCCTAGTACCACTGAAGACCCTCCGTGTAGGGGAGAGCTGCTCGTTAAATCTATCGAGAGCTTAAATGTTGTCCCGTTGGTGTGGTAGTTAGGAGAGGGGGTACCAGTCAGGTGTCCTTCTCGTCACTTGACTTTGGTTCAAAATGACGAAGTCCGTCGCCAAAAGCCCTCGTGTAGCTGTGTAACGTTAATATTCACTCAATGTGATTAGAAGGAAAAAAGAACGCTCAACACAGAAAATCTTTTTGGTCAGTCTCACTCTCTGGAACAATAATACGGAATCGACCCGACCCTAGTGGATTAAATGGCTAGAAAGGGGTTCTGCAAACAGTAAAGTCCCGATGGAAGGGTACCCTTCCATGGTTTTCCGACTGATTGGAAGACCATGGCTGAAAAAGAGAGGCCTGGAGGAAAATTCTTGAAAAGGTCGAGTGGCCGTGGTTGCCTAGTAGTTAGGGTCACGAACTCGTGACCGGAGTATCGTGGATTCGAGTCCTGGTGCTATTGAAGACCTGCCGTGTAAAGAAGGTCGCTGTTCGTTAAATCTGTCGAGGT
>BMAV01027882.1:339247-375877 GCA_019973955.1 Trichonephila inaurata madagascariensis | reverse complement strand
TTTTTTAACTTTTCTTAAAAGATATTTTAAAAAATTCATTGTCTCTCGTATTTTGTTTTTTTATAAAAGTAATTTCATAAATTACACTTCTATTTGGAAGCTTAAATTATTTGTATTATTTTACCTAGAAATATTGTTTCATTGTATAAGTCGCAGGGAAATGGTGAAATTTGGAATTTAATCAAATCCCTAAAGGAGATGATCACTTGGCGGTAGATGTTGATATAACGTCTCTTCGAGGTCATTTCCCTGATGAAAGTAAGTGATTTTATCAAATCCCTGAACTGTTTCAGTGAAATGATGAAATGAACTAGTCAGGATTTGATTAGGAAAAAATGCTATAGGGGGGAGACACCTGGGGGGTCGAGTTTTTCCCTCCTAACCATAAGGAGCATCAATCCCCTAAATATCAACCTCATATTTTTAAAAAAAATGGCATCATAGGATTAAATAGGGATTGATTACCAGCCAAATTTTCTAATTTTTTGTTAATTAATTTCGAATAAATAATTTGTATTTCATTGATTTTTGTTGTTTTACTTATTTTACGTTTAATAATGCACCATATTTGTTAAATAAACATTTTTTAAACTCTTGACAATATTATTTCATCATTTCATAAAAAGCTCAGGATTCGTTCAAATCCCAGACTTTTATCAGGAAAGGATTTTGAAGAGAGTTTTTTTTAACATCTTCGTCAAGAATCATCTCCCTTAGGGATTTGATGAATTTCCTAATTTCATCATTTTCCTGCGACATATATATCGAGTGCCGTTAAAGAGAACCAAATCCTTTTTGATTCAGCTTCCTGAGTATAGAAATAGTCTCTTAAAATGTGAAAACAAATTTTATTTTTGTTTGCTTGAACTTGACTCAAGTTGCTTAAGGGCCAAAAAGCAGATCCCACGCATCACAGCGTTTACGTGCACGTGAATTTGTTTTCGACATCGTTCGATCGAATGTAGCTGTGTATGAAACTGCTGACACTTTCCCCTGCTCTTTCTAGAAACTTCTTGCAGTTCTGGCGAGACATGTCAATTATTCACACCTGTACAGAGAGGAGTAAACCAACGTTGGGAACAAGTCTACAGTTAAATATAATTTACAAGAAACAAGAAATATATATAAAAAATTTAAGTCAATTCCTCTTAGATCAACAAAGAAAATTTTATTTTAGCTACTTTTTTTTAAAAAGTTAAATTTAAAATAAATACGTATATAAAACTTATATTAATCACAACATTAAGTGGTAATTAATTTTATTTAAATTTTCGTTAAATATCGTATTGTCATCCAAAACAATCGTGTATATAAAATTTCAGTTCAACTGAATTCTTTTTTAAAACGTGAAAAACCTTTTCAAAATTTGACGAAGTTGCCAAAAGGGTCCCAAAAAATATAACGTGGCTGCATTTGTAATTCCAAAAAATTATTTTTTAAAATCTATTAATTATAAAAATTCTGTATTGTCATCCAAAATAATCATGCAAAAATTTCAGCTAAATTGGGGTTTAAAATTTTTTACTAACGCTTAAAAATTCCCCCAAAGATAAAATAAATAAATAGAGAGTGTAAGCTAATAGTAGGAATTGAAAAAGATCTCATTAATACCAACATCAATACACACAGGTAAATAATTCTGCAAAAACTGCCCGTAAATGGAATCACGAAATAAATAAAAAATGAAGTTTTGTGCTTCACATTCTCTAATATACTATACTGCTCATAATAAGTTGGAAAAAATTAAAAAAGACCTAAATGTATTGGAATACATGAACATTTTTTGAAATATTCATTTTATTTCCTATTTTAAACCCCTTTTATCTACTGAAAAAATAGAACAACCTTTTTTACAAATACTCTGACGATTTTTTAGCAGAAATTTTTTTGAAATGATAAAGATATATGGCAGCATGGGCTCTATGATGAGTATTTTTGCGGGGAAAGCAAATAGTTTTACAGCAGAAGGGTTTTCAGCTGACGTTTTGATCCCGGTTGGGAGATTGTCATTTTTGTTCCGGAGTTAAGTCAAAAGGTACGTGTCTTATTTTTTTTTCATGTTAAAAAAACTATAGAAAATTTGACTATTTATTTTTAAAAGACAGTGCATATAATTAATTTTAAGGAATAACGGCGGATTTAAGTACCAAGACCTGGGTGTTGGGGCAAAAACTTGTTTTTTTGTCCGTGTAGCTTATTATTGATTTTTTTTCTGGAACACATCTATACGAATAGAGTTTTTTCCTTTTTTTGCATTTCTTTTTTAACTGATTTATTTTTTCTTTTTTTTTTTTGCAAAAAAATTTTTAACTTTGGGTCCGAGCTTTTATATTTTTTTTTTCCCCAAAAATTAAATGAAATATGTATTCTTTTTTCAAAAATTTATATAACCTATTTTAATTCCTTCATGTGTAACAGATATTTAACAGTAGTTTTGGAGATTTTCAAGGTGCTAATATTATTTTTATTATTATTTTCTTTTGTTAGAAAGCCTGTAAAAAAAGATCAGCCTTCAAGAGGCTTTGGATTTGTTACAGAACTTACCATCTGAAATCAGTGATGTACTAACAGATGATTTTTCTGATGAAGAAGTCCCAGCAAATTATATGCTGGAATTTTCATTCGATTCTTAGGATGACGTTCAGCAGACAGAACAAGACTCAAGGTACAGTAGTTCATGTTAAGAAAATACTGCCTTTCTTACCCCAGGATGCAGTGCTTTAAAAAACATTCAATCGAAACTTCACTCAAAATACGCAACGTGTAATGAATTTCTGCGTATTATTAAAAAAAAACTGTTTTTTTTAATATCATCAAATTAAGTTTATGTGTAAGAGAAGTAAATAAATTTTAAAAATTTAATAATCTTTAAAAATAAATATTTGTGCTGAAATATATTAGTATTCTCTGCGGTTATTTAAGGTATCCGAATATGTTCGGGAAACCATGATTTTAAAAAAGCGCATAAATGTATAATTTTCATGATATTTAGTGTCACTTAAATTAGAATACATGTATAAAATTTTTTTAAAGGGGACATTTTAAAAAAAATATTTAAATAAATATTTCGGCAAAATGAACTTAGAATAATTTTTTTCCCAATGTTTTTCCTTTTGTAATGTTTATTGTATTAACATTTTGCCTGTATATATCTCAGACCTCTGTTCAGAGGCTCAACTATGATTTTTAAAAAATTCACATTATTTTCAGAGTTACAAACATTTGAAATAATTATCGGCGTATTTTCTTAAAATTTCTCCCCTCTGTTTTTGTAAAACATGGATCAACCGACTTCCAAGTTATGCGTTTCAAAAATTCTAGTTGAGCCTCTGTACAGAGATTGAGCTATAGACAGGCAAAAATATTAATACAATAGAAGCATGTTTTACAAAAGGAGAACTTTTGGGAAAAAAAGGTTATTCTAAATTAATTTTTGTCAAAATATTGAAAAAATAATTTTTATTGTAATATTTATTCTTAACCCAATTTTATACATTGTCTAATCTAAGTGACGATAAATATCATAAATATTATCCATTTACACGCTTTTGCAAAATCACGGTTTCGAACGAAGTCGGATACCTTAACATTTTTAAGAGTTAAAACTGGGTTTAAAAAGTCATTCGGTCTTTTCGTACTGTCAGAATATTTGAGACCTTTGTGTGCTGTCGGTACTTTAAAGTACCAATTTAATTAATTAGCTCTAAGGAATTAAATTTTCCAAAGTTGAGTATTTTATTCATGTATATCCCTTAATTTTTAATGCAGTGATCCCCAAAAAAATGTTGCATGAAAAAATTTGCAGCAAATCATAATGCGTTAGATAAAGGGTTAATACAGAAGAGTCCCGAACACTCGGCCTAATGAGGACCGAAGGGTCTCTGAGTCTGTGAAAATGCTGATTTACCGAGAATGGGACTTAAAAAAAATAAGTGCGAGTGATTTCTCAGAAAATATTGTACTGCACTTGTATGCATTGTTCGTTTGAGAATAGAACAGAAAATTAACTACCCAAATATTCCTAAAAAAGGAAAAGCTTGCGCTTTATGCAAACATAGAGCATTTAATACATGAAAATGAAAACTAATGAATACATAATATACAGTAATAAACCTGATCAGATCCAATTCAGAAAAATACTTTATGAAGTCATGAAGCTTACTATAACGAAAATTAAGTAGCCGACATTGAAAAAATTGGTTACTTTTTTTTAAAGAAATGTGTCATGTCCTGTAGTTTTTCGTATTGCACTCTGCGTTTTACTGCTTCATCACGAAGACGATGAAGAAACAGTAAGTCCATTATCGACACACTTTTTTCAAAATACTGAAAGGTGGTTTTGACAGCCTTTAGTTCCTCACTATGTGATATTTTTGGATTTTCTCCGATGTCCTCGACGTTTCTTCGTTTTCCGGCATCTTCTCGTTAAGGTATCCGACTACGTTCGGAACCGTGATTTTAAAAAAGCATATCAATGGATAATTTTCATGATATTTAGTGTCAATTAAATTAGAATATATGTATAAAATTGTTTTAAGGGCATTTTGACAAAAAAAATTAGTTAAATACAATATTTTGGCAAAAAATTAACTTAGAATAATCTTTTTTCAAAATGCTCCCCTTTTATAAAAAATGCTTCTAAAATAATAATATTTCGCGCGCTTATATAAAGTAAAGACTTCTCTAGAGAGTCTGAACTAGGAGTTTTTTGAAAAATTCACATTAATTTCAGAGTTATCACCAATTGAAATAATTATCGGCGTTTTTTTCTTAAAATTTCTCCCCTCTGTTGTAATAAAATATGGATAAATCCACTTCTAAATTATATGTTTCAAAAATTCTAGTTGAGCCTCTGTACAGAGGTCTGAGCTATATACAGGCAAAATATTATTATAATAGAAGCATTTTTCAGAAAAGGAGAATGTTTTGAAAATGGGTCATTCTATGTTCATTTTTTGTCAAAATATTTTACTTAAATAATTTTTTACTGTAATAATATTCTTAAAACCTTTTTATTTACGTTTTCTAATCTAAGTGACACTAAATATCATAAATATTATCCATTTACATGCTTTTGCAAAATCACGGCTCCGTAGTTGATACCTTAAGATTGTGAAAAAACGTCTACCACTTACAAAAAAAGAGGGAGATATGCGACAAATACATTTTAGTTCCCATGAAGAATGTCATATAGGAGGATATGTTAAGGTCATTAGAGTAACAATTGAACAGTTTTCCCAGAATTAATGATTCCATAAGAACCTGGAGTGACTGGGTGCCCCTCAATCCCGCTCCCCGGTTAATCGGATTGGGGGAAGGCTTACTTTTTTGGATATTAAAGCTGTCATATCTCACAAAATGTATTGTCTGCTTATTCGCTTGTAATAAATTAGTGCAACACAATTCGCTCTCTAAGACCACTACAGATTGGAGCACATTCTTCACGAACAGGATTTATGCCTTCCTTTTTTAATTTTGTGCTACCGTGTACTGTGTCATGGTGGGTATCGGAAACTATGGTATCCTAACGCTATTTAAGTGTCTAGAAATTTGTCAATTTTTCAATTACAGTCGAACCTCCGTATTACGAACCTCTATAATGAGAATTTTTCTATATAGCGAACTTTTTCCTCGAACCAAGAACATTTCACGATTTTCTTCGTAAAATAACCTCCCAATAGCGAAGTGCATTTTCTAAATAACGAACTTTGTTTCTTGTGATTCGATTTTTTTCTCTCCCTATTTTTGAAATATTTCTTCACATTTCAAGTTGTTCTGTCTTTTAACACATTTTATGGTGGTCGTTAATTTTGAACTGGTTTTATAAGGTGCCTAACTCGCCGAGAGTAATAGTGCAGCCTTTATAACCCTCGTTTTCCAGTTCTCTGGAAACATCTTCGATATTTCCTTTTACCTTAAGTGGAGTTGTTTCGTGTCCTTGTGTCTTTGAACTAGTCTCCATTCATTTGTAGTGTTGATCCGTTGTACTGGTAACTTTGTTTCTTGTAGCTAAAAAAAGGTCCAAATGTAAGTGCTTAAGCATCAAAGAAAGAAGTTTAATTCTTCAGGAAGTGGATAAAGGCGTCAAGAAACTTTCCTTGCAGTTTTTCTTTCTTTTCTTTTTCTTTTTTTGATAGGTAAGACATATAGAATAAATATATATTAATTTACAAAAGGTGTGAATAATTATTTTTTATTATATAGTGTTTATTAATTTAAAATTTGTTTTATGAGATTTATAAAGAAAATTGAAAGATGACCTCTGTATAACGAATTTTCCATATAACGAACTTTTTTTCGGGATTTAGCGATTTCGTTATACAGAGGTCCGACTGTAATTTGACAATTTTGAAATGTGGCTTATTGAACTAACATCTTCAGAATTGTGGAAACTAAAACTTACGAAAGCTGGAAAAAAAACTAACGTTAAATCGACAGCTGTTTTAAATATTGTGATATGGTCGCTCTTTGGTGACCATATCTTTGATTGTCAGCGTGAATTAGAGGTGTGGGATTCTCAAAATGAATAGACATTTTAAAATTCTTAATATGACTTTCTTAAGAATATAACACTTAAATTTCTAATAATTTAGATAAATTTTTATAAGTGAGAATCTAATGAACCAAACACACAACGATAATTAAACCGAATTGCGTAATTTAGACCACTTTATCTAAATAATTATATTATCCGCCTATTCTCAATTCTGATAATATTGCAAGTCCTAATATCAAATAATCAGTCCTACCTTAATCCAAACTAAGATTCTATTACGGTACGGAAACACTTGAGCGCGCGTGCAATGGTATGCACCTTGTATCAATGGCTGAATATCTCGGTAACTTTATGATAAGCCGTCAATTCATACTCGTATCTCTTCCAAACATAACTTTCCCTAAATTGCCATTCTGCTTACTGAAACTTCTGTTCTTTTAAAAGCTATCTTATTTACTAATCGCATTTCACTTCTTGGATTTGGGTTGGAAAAGATTTGCCATTAATCTTGGCCGTCAAAGAACCCAGAGGTTATGTTACAGAAAAGACGCGTGAGCCCGTCACAATATTGTTGGATGTCATTCCTGGAGAGATCTAATTGAAGAGAAAATGATACATATGTATATATGAGAGAGCTCTGCTTTCCGGTTTTGGTTCAACACTTTTACGAATATGTGAACAAATCTTTTCTCATATGAAAAGTATTTAGAAATTACAAAGAAGTTGTTTAACAACTTCTTTGCTAACTCATTTGAACATTCGGAATCGTGTGACATATAAAGTCACAAATTATACCTCTGATATTGCGATATAAAATAGAGAGGCGCAGAGACAAAAGGTTAGCATTAAAATATTTAACTATATTAAAGGAATGCTTGTGAGTACATTTTGAATGTGTGTGTTGTTTATATTTTAATAATTAAGGTATCCGATTACTTGCGACAACTTTTTTTTAAAAAAAAGTAGAAATACGGAAATTTTTTTGTAGTTTTTAGATTTATTTAGTACATTTTAAGAAGAAAAAAAAGGTAAAACTAAGAAGAGAAAAAGAAATTATTATTATTAAAATTGGAAAAAATGGGTAAAAATTGACAAAAATTACTTAAGCAGGGTCCACATTGTACAAAAAAATTTATGAACAAATTCTCAATTATTCTATTTTGATGTGTTACTTTGGTATTCATTTTTGAAATGACCTTCAGGATAAGAGATATTTAAACTTTCATAAGAACTAGAGCACATTATCTTAGTTATTATCTGAAATTGTTTTAAAAAAAACAGTGATTATATGCACATAAGGGACTGTAAATTTTTTAATAAATCAGTGATTGATAAATCTGAAGGTTAAGATATCCGACTTCGTTCGGAACCATGAATTTAAAAAAGCGCATAAATGGATAATTTTCATGATATTTAATGTCACTTAGATTAGAATACATGTATAAATTTTGACATTATGACAAAAATTATTTAAATAATGTTTTGGGAAAATTAACTTAGAATAACCTTTGTTCCAAATGTTCTCCTTTGTAAAATGCTTCTATTGTATTAATATTTTGCCTGTATATAGCTCAGACCTCTGTACAGAGGCTCAACTATGATTTTTGAAAAATTCATATTATTTTCAGAGTTACAACCATTTGAAATAATTATCGGCGTATTTTCTTAAAATTTCTCCCTTCTGTTTTCGTAAAACATGGATAAACCGACTTCCGAGTTATGCATTTCAAAAATTCCAGTTAAGCCTCTGTAGAGAGGGTCTGAGCTGAATACAGGCAAAATATTAATACAATAGAAGCATTTCTTACAAAAGGAGAACATTTGGAAAAAGGTTATTCTAAGTTAATTTTTGCCAAAAATTGTATTTAAATAATTTTGTCATAATGTCCTTAAAACAATTCTATACATGTATTCTAATCTAAGTGACACTAAATATCATAAATATTATCCATTTACGCGCTTTTGCAAAATCACGGTTCCGAACGTAGTCGGAGATACCTTAAAACACTTCTACTATAACGCAGAACATACACTAATAATTTCTGTTAAATATTCTTAAAACCTTTTGAACAATCGCTACCCTCGCTTGAATTTTTCGAAATAAATACATTTCGAGTAAAACGCATCTTAAAGTTTGACATCTCGTAAAAAGTTATGGCATCTGCTTTATGGCTAGTTTTTTCTAGTGAATGGAAAATAAAAAAGTTGGTACTTTTACAAATCTCCTAAAATGGTCTATAAAATAGAACGATAAAAAAAATTGTCAATTTTTAAAAAATTCACGATTTTAAGGTAGTACAAACTTAAGGTATAAGGGAACCGTGATTTAAAAAGCGTATAAATGGATAATTTTCATGATTTAGTGTCACTTAGATTAGACTACATGTAAAGTGTTTTGGACATTTTGACAAAAGGTATTTAAATACAATATTTTGGTAATTACTTTGAATAAACTTTTTCAAATGTCTCCCTTTGTTAAAAAAAGCCTATTATAATAATATTTTGCCTGTATATAGCTCAGACCTCTTTACAGAGGCTCAACTACGAGTTTTGAAAAATTCACATTATTTTCAGAGTTACAAACAATTGAAATATAATTATCGGCATTTTTTTCTTAAAATTGCTCCCCTCTGTTGTCGTAAAATATGGATAAACCACTTCTAAGTTATATACTTCAAAAACTCTAGTTGGGGACTCTGTAAAAGGTCTGCGCTATATACTGGCAAAAATATTATCAATAAAAGCATTTTTCACAAAGGAGAACATTTTCAAAAATTTATTCAAAATTTTTGCCAAAATATTGTATTTAAATAATTTTTTGTCAAAATGCCCTTAAAACAATTGTATACATGTATTCTAATCTAAGTGACACTAAATATCAAGAAAATTATCAATTTATTCGCTTTTGCAAAATCACGGTTCCGAACGTATACCTTAAGTTAAAAAATACATAATACAAAATATATGTACACAGTTTTAATTTATGTATGTAGAAGCAGTAGTTATGTTTGTGTTTTCTTTTTAAATATAATAAATATCTTTAAATACTGCATAATTAATATTTAAAAACTCTAAATCTGTATTCTTGATCTCTGTACTTTACTTTTGTAAGCATTGCTGCGGGAATTGAATTGTTTCTGCATTTTCTACTGTGTGGCACGCTGAATCGTATTGATAGATTGATTTGGCACATCACTGCAACAAGGTTGCCGACCCCTGATATAAACTACATTTTTGAAAGAAACATTTTTCATTTTCATGCCGATTCACTTTTTAAAAGTTTAAACACCTTGAGCCACGGTTATGCACTACTTATTAAAGGAAGTTTGAGAAAGCTCTTGAGGCATTGCCCTCGATTTTTGTTTATCTTCTCAATCGGAAACGCGCTATTTAAAAAAAACCCTTTTTATTTTCTTAGTATTTATGAGTCTTGATGAAATCCTTCTCGAAACAAATGCAAGTGATCTTGACACTCTACTTTAAAAGGATTTCCAAAATAAGAAGGCTGATTTAGATAAAAGTTTAAAACAATTAACGAACAAAACGATAAGTGAAAAGAATGTTTTTTTCACCTTCCTTTTTTAATAATGCTGAATTGTTCGTTGACACCCGCATGTCATTTTGGGTACAACAGGGTAGCTAATTGATAATTAGTCTTATGATTAGCCTAGATTTGCAGGTCATTTATGTGTTGCGTAACCTTTGACCCTCTGGTTTAGCCTCAAGGATTTTCCACTAGAATGTTGTTGATTAATTGAAAAGTTATACCTTTGAAAAAAGTCCTCTGTAAGTGATTTGAGAACCATTCATTTGGATCATCAAATCAATACATTGTGTTAAATGATTGGTTTCGTCAGCAGGTTAAGTAGGGGAGGGCAATTGTGTGTGTGTGTTTTGGCTTGAGGGCCCCATTGCGAAAGCTGAGTATACCGATAGGCAGCACCTTTTTAAAATGATTGAATGCATTAGTTGACTTTGCATCTCAGCAAAGGTATAAATTGTACCATAAAAAAAGGGTGTGTGCTTATATATATATATGACCACACGATAGAAGCGATAACTTCAAATTTTGTAATGTTATTTCAGGGAATAGTTAGGTGAATAAAAACAAGGGGATATTAGTATTGTCCTATAAAATTATTTATTCATATGTTTATACTCATAAAGTAAATTTTTGTACGAAATATACAATCATATTTGGGAATTAATTGTATTCTAAGAAGGAAACAATAGGTTATAAATCCTTTAGATTCAAAATTTTATTTAAATATCTATAAAAAAATCTCCGTCAAGCGTTGTTCCGTACTTCCTAGTGCTTCATTTGGATCATTTGACATAAGTAAATTGAATTTTGATTTCAAAAAATCATCTAAAGGTTTTGATTTGTCTTTTGAAAAATCTACTTTAAAATTCTCACTTAAAATCATAACAATTTGTTCAGAATACCCGATCTGACTTTGTGAATTTTGTTTGTAATATAATAATATTCAATTATATCCATGAATTAATTTAAGGGATAGTAAGACAGGTAGTTGATCGACAAGAGAGGAATATAGGTCAAAACCTTTAAAAAGGGATTTAATCAGAAGATTTATATCGCATAATCTCTGGCTTATACTAGCTCTTTTGTCATTGTATGGCAGTTTTGTACAAATATATCCGGCGCTGTTGCAAGTAAAGTCTTCTTAATTATATTTTTTCTTGTATTTAAATTATTTAATGTAACTTTTTCTTAATACATGTATGCTTAATTTTGTTATTTTAAATTTTTAATTGTTTTAATTTTCTGTTTAGACTGAAGTATATTTAAGTTATGTGATTAATAAACTTTTTTCATTGCCATTCCGATTCGTTTACAAAAAGATTTTTATTCAAGATCACTGCAATATTGCTAATGATAATTATATTATTTACTTAGTTCTGTAAAAATTTTCCCCTTTTTTCTACATTTTATGTTGAATTCTAGATGATTTCTTTTTTTTCTGCCTTTTTTTTTAAAAATATTACGTTTCATTTTCATGCTTCAACTAGGATTAGAAGGAATCTCGCATTCATTTTAGCAGAAAGAGGTGGTAGGGAGCCTCACTTAGATCGAAGCGGGAACTTTTTTTTACAGCATTTTGGGGGAAAACACCCCTCCTTTTTTTTAGGGGGTGTATGCCCGACTGAAGGCGAAAAGCTGAATAGCGTTACATTCCCAAGCGTGCCATCTTCATTTTCGGAAAAACGCCCAATAAAGTCAAGTTAAATAATTATAAGTTAAATAAAGTAGTGACAGTTTTATTCGATTTATTTACTGTGCTAATTTCATATCATCTATAGATGCAAGCACATTTACCGTAAAATCCAGCGTATAACGCGCACCGCCGTATAATGCGCACCTATACTTTTGCTGCCTTTTTTAACTTTGGATACATTGCATACAAGAAATCTGAAATGTATGCGCAATGCCTTTTTTTTAATATTTATTCAGGGATTTTTCCGCTTTAGAAAAAGTAGTATACTTTTAAAACTCAACCTAAGTTCATAAAAAGTCATTACTTTTTAAAAAAACAGTATTTCGATACATGTAGAATCTAATTTTTTTTTTTTTTTTTTTTTTTTTTTTTTTGGGGGCACAGTACGATTCACAATTTACCAGAATCGATCAAAAAATCAAATCTAATTTCTTTAGCCTAAATTATTCTTTATATACTTTTCTCTCCCTCTCTCTATAACCTCACAAAATTTGAAAGATCTTAACTTAAGGCAGAATTATGATAGCTTTCACGTTTGTTTTTAATCACATCTCTATGGCAAATCAAAACTTTAAAGAGAATTATCTTAGAGAGATAAAATAACTAGTTTGTCTTCATTTAAAATGCTAAGGCATTTTTTCTATTGCGCCTAATTCTTTGAATTTTTTTTTACCTTTTGCTAATAGTACATGGAACAAAAGTTGGTATGCATTTTTGAATCAAATTAATATTTATTTTTTTAAAAATAATTGAACTCAGAATTTATGTATTTTTTAAGAAATTTTCAATAAACATTCATAAAAAGAGGAATTATGCGAATACAAATCATGTTATCGCAAAACCCATAACAACTTTTATTATGCATAGTTTGACGTACTTGTAAATCAAATTTCATGCATGTACGTAAATTTTTGTAGGAGGAGTAGCATTTTCAAATCACTTCACAAATTTTGAATTTTTTACTTAAAAAAATTACATGGCTACTAGCTTTTAATGAAATTTTTAGCACAAAATCTGTTTAACATGGTATACATACATAGGAAGCAACCAAAAAAATTTTTAAAAATCCTTAAATTAAAATTTTTTATATAAATCGTTCCATGTCCCTAGCTCTCATTTCGGTACCCGGAGTATAACGCGCACCCGTACATTTCGATCTTATTTTTTGTGTTAAAAGTGCGCGTTACACACCTGATTTTATGGTAATTTTAGAATCAGTTTAATGAGATGAATGTACCCTCTCATAATTTTCCACAATTTTTTTTTTAAATCAGGAGTGAGATGACTTATTTATATTCTCATCACAGCCTGACACAGCCGAATTACACTTTTATTTACTCTTGTTGATCTTCATGCAAACACACAAGAGCATTTTGCACATATACATGTCGCACATGTCAATCTAAATATGCAGAACATTTTCTCTTTATTTGGTTTTCTGACGATCTTGACGAGCCACTATTTGCCTACCCCTGGGGTTGAAATAACATAGGCGAAAGAGTACAACTTTCAAATACTGTATACCCAATAGTTTTTGTATCTGTTACACAATTTATAAAATAATATTTTTCAACATGCGATCACTTTGATGGGAGAAGTATTTTTCTACAAATAATATGGGTATGAGAGATTACTTTGGTACCAGTGAAAAAGAAAGAATTACTGGTTCTTTTTCTCCGAATCTAAATTTAAGTGTCTTCAAATTTTTGAAACTATGAATGGGATCAAGTATATCGAAGGGACAATACTTATTTTCCCCCCCCCCCCCTCCCAATTCATTACTCATTGTTTGTTCAGGCTATACTCTCCAAGAAGAGGAGTCATAGAATTACTTAAGTTTGTTGTAACACAATTATGACTAAAGAGTTTTTACAATTTAAAGTCCACAGTTGAATAAGGAAAGTAGGGTGAAACCCACACAGGCAAGAGAGACAGAACTTCAACGAACAACAATAGTCCTTATTTTTTTTCTTCGTGTTCGTCATCCCGCATTTCAATTTGATCTTATTGTGCATATTCAGACAAAGTTACGCAGCTTGTTCGGTCGTTTACAACCCGTTAAATACTCCCAACCATTAAAATATTTTTTTAAAATAATTTAAATAGATGAAGTTGCCCTTTATCAAAGAATATAAAACATAATTTTTAAAGGAACACAAGACAATAAAATGACCGAAATTTCGAAAAATAATTAAATTTTACTCATAGTAATACTGAGAATCATTATATATATATATATATATATATATATAGAGAGAGAGAGAGAGAGATAGGTAGAGATACATATATTCAGAAGAAAATCGGATTAATTTTCTGCTGTCTAGTCTCATTTTATGTTAAGAGACTTCATAATTTTCAATGATTCTTATGTTTAATGATATTCATTTTTATCAAAAGTTATTTTATTTCTTGTGATTCAGAGATTTTACTTAAAAACTACAAAAATTAAAAATTACACTTTTTACTCTATAATAAAATAAAATCTAGTGAATTTTTGATTATTTTGGTAATTTATTTTTTAAAAAATATCACAGTTAAAAAATGATTTTACTTTTTCAAAAAAAAAAAACATTTATCGCATTTTTTAAAAATTTTCTTCTTTGTTTAATGATTCAATACAAAACAATTAAGGAGTTTTAAGTTAAACAGTGTGATATGGTCGATCTTTGGAGACCATATCTTTGGTTTTCAGAGTGAATTAGAGGTGTGGGGTTCTCGAAATGAATAGACATTTTAGAATTCTTAATATGACTTTATTAAGAGTTTAACTTAAATTTCTAATATATTAGTCAAACTTATATTAAGTGAGAATAAACCAAAACACGTAGTCGTAGATAAAACGGATCGCGCAATTGGATCACTTATCTAAATAATTATATTATCCGCCTACTCTCAATTCTAATAATATTACGAATTCTGATATCAAATAATCTGTCCTACCTTGAATTCCACGCAACGGTTCAATCACTTTCAGATAGACAGTTAGGCACGCGTGCAATAGTATGCACCTTGTAGTAATGGCTAGGAATCCTGAATCTTTGGTAGGCCGTCAAATTACACTTCTATCTTTTCCAAACAGAACTTTCTCTAAATTGACATCCCGCTTACTAAAACTTCTGTTCTTTTAAAGGCTATCTTATTTGCATCTACACTTGCATTTCACTTCTTGGATTTGGGTTGGAAAAGATTTGCTATTAATCTTGGCCGTCAAAGAACCCAGAGGTTATGTTACAGAAAAGACGCGTGAGCCCGTCACAACAGGAGATACATTTTATAAACGCCTTCTTTTAAGAATTTTAAATCACAAAAAAGTAATTTAAAAATGCTTTAAAAAAAGGAGGAAAAATTGAAATGATTCAGAATTATTAATATTTGAAAGACACCTTTTGAGCACTATAAGCACATAATAAAAGAATATTTATACTGAATTTAATGAAAATTTAATTAGAATATTAAAAGTTCTACATTTGCTACCTCAAGCGAGTCTCTTATTTAAATATAAAAACATTTTTCTAAAATGAATAATAAATATTCTCTTCTTTAAAAATTAAATTCAATCTTAAAGCAGAAAACAGTTTGTTTGAAAGGCAGAATTGAAACTTTTAAGATAAGAAACAAAAGAAAAGAATATTTCCATTAAAGAGAACAATGAATACGTTATTTTATCATAAGCATATGCAGATAACATTTTAAAAGTTTTCAAGTATTTTTTTATCTGCATTTTTAATGTAGATTATACACTCATTGCCATAAAAATTTGCTCACCAAGAAAAGTCGCCAAAATGAAACGAAATTTTACATATGTAAGTACTACTGTGATATAAGTAGGGGATTAGAGAATCAAAGAAAAAGGATCGTTTTTTGCAGAAAAAAAGTACAAATGAACGGAAGTTTTAGTACACTGTTGGGCCCTTTCTAGTACAAATGCACGATGCGATACGAGCGGGCATTGAGGCATACAAGTTCCGTATGATGTCCTGAGACATCTCGCGCATTCCACAGTTGATGTAAACGCGCCTCTAGTTCGACCAAACTAGTAGGCTGTCTAACTTGCCGTCTCAAACGATCCCAGATATGCTCGAATGGGGATAAATCTGGGAACCGAGCAGGCCAAGGAAGGGTGGTAATGTGGAGGAGGTAGTCTTGTGACTTCCTTGCTGTGTGTGACCGAACATTGTCTTGTAGAAAAATGGCTCCTGGGAGCCCTGCCATGAGCGACAGTACATGTGGCTGAAGGATGTCAGGGACGTACCGCTGAGCTGTCATTGTGCCATGGATCAATATTAGGGAAGACCGTGTATCGTAAGCAATGATACCCCATTCCATCGCACCAGCTGTGGGGGTGGTGTGTCGCTGTAAAGCGAAGGCAAGATTGAGACGTTCATCATGGGGCCTCCACACACGAACGCGATTGTCATCACTGCTCAAATTGAATCTAGATTCGTCGCTGAATTCGACCTGGTTCCATTCCGGATGTCCTTCAGCCAGGCGTTTTGCGATTGTTCGGGAAGACACAGGGGCCCGTAGTAAAGGTGCTGCCTGTGCCTGGACAGCGGCAAATGAGGCAGTTGGCTCTACGCGTGCGTGTCATATGATGTAAAGGTTTTCTCGATGACTGGTCTTTCAAGGACGTCCTGAGCGTGATCACCGTGTAAATGACGTCTCTTCTGTCGGCTGGTTCCAACACCTCCTCACAATCAAATCAGAACGGCTTACTTGACGAGCTACTCGCCGAGCTGACCACTCAGCTTCCATCATCCCGATGATACTTCCCCTCTCGAACTCTGACAGTTGATCATATTGTCTTTGATGGCGGCGTAACGACATGTCTACCTCAGCGTTTCCTTTGTAAAAGATTAAGGACACTTAAACAAGCTCTGCTTACCTGTCTTATACTCCGAGGAGAACGAAGTTCAACGCCTTCTAGTGGCATTACGGAATGTGCATTCATGCTGCATTTCTAATAATTTGCATATCTGCTCAACATGTACCTTCATGCCAAGTTTCGTTACGATCCCACGATTATTTCTTGGTGCGCAAATTTTTATGGCAATGAGACCTAATATATTAAATATTCAAAGAATTTGCTATGATGTTTTGTTTGCGCAAAAAAAATCTTTTGGCAATCAGAATAACTTTTTTTTTACAAAAATTTAGTTTTTGATTTCGATTTTAGTGAATGGATAAGGAAACCCTTAACAAATCAAGTACGTTGAGAGACTGTATATGTATAAGAATTAAAAAATTAATAAAGACAAATAAACTAAAAGACATTTTTTTAAAATAACTGTCAAATAATTTTTGTGAAAATTGATATCTTTATCCTTCAATTTATTACTTTCAAATATTTGCAATGTTCGTCTTCTATGTTTAGCTCTATGATTGCTTACTGCCTCTTTCTGGTTCCCCAGATCCTTCAGAACGAAGTGCCATCCACTAAATCAGCTACCATTGTAAGGTTGATGATGATTATGTATTTGTTTGCTTTATTGATGGATGAAAGCAAATTTAATAATCGTGTTCGTTTGAATTTGTAATTTTTCATAAAGGTAATGGAATTGAACATCACTAATTCAGAATTCTCGATGAATGTACAGTTTTTATTGACGAACTATTAAGAATCAACCATGTTATAAAATGGATCATGCAGCATAAAGGAACTTTCATTTGATTTGTTCGGATTCCCTTTCTTCCTTAGAAACTCTGCAAAACATTTCATCTTGCAATAGTGTTTTTTTTGTGTGGAAATTCATAAAAATCTTAAAATTATTAAGGACATAAATATCCTAGTGTCTTTTACTTTTTTTCGCGACCATACTGGAATTTTTGGAAACGATTGATTTTTTGGCAAAGTCTGCAACCAAGCGGGGATTGAAATATCGTTAAATTATTTCATTAAATAAACTATCATTAAATTAATTAATTAAATTAATTCCAAAATCTTTTAGAAGAAAAAAAACCCGAGGAAAATTTTGTCACTCTTTGGAGCATTCAGTACACGCAATCAGCTCACCCTTTTCTGACAAAGAAATTTTTTCTGACCATTTCACTGTGATCACTTCCATGTGATCACTATTTCACAAATTATAAAATCATACAATTCCTTACTAGTCTTGGTAATTTAAAGTGTACCTCAACAGATTTAACCTGTGCTCTCCCAAACTTTATAACTGCAATGTTGGTGGTGAACAAAATGTTTAACATCTTATCGCTTTTTGTACAAAATTTAAGAAAGAAAATGTCTGAAGGTTAATCTGTAAGCTCTTAAAAGAAAATGGCCACCTATTTTTTTTCCCCAGCTTGTTTCAAGTAAATCTTCATTCACATTATTTTGTAACTTCATTAACTGTTATTTCGTATTTCTTTCTTTACTCTTTTTATAACTTCAATATATTGGTTTTGTTAAGTAATTGTTTTATTTTGTTATGTACTTGTGTTTATCTTTATGACTTATTGGTTTTTATTATTTCATTATTTCGTAACTTTTATTTTGTTATTTATTTTGTATTTTATTTATCTTATTTTGTTTGTTTTACTTACTTCTGTAAGCCCGGAGTGATATTTATGTGGCACACGGGAATTATTTTATCTGTCTTTAAGGAAAATACAAAAATTTCTTAGTTTTCAAAAAACATTTTAAATATCATTTTCCTAATTTAATCTTTCTTTCTTGGCAAACTTAGCGGAAACAACGCTCCTAATAATTGGATTAATACATTTACACCAACCTGGATTACGTATTAGCCCTCAAACTGGATTAACAGCAACAAGTCATTTGAAGTGAGAAAATATTCTTGTATGAGAGGAAGAGTTAGAATATTGAAAGAGTTATTAGCACTCTTATTTTCTAAGAAGATTAAAAAATTTTGAATAATGAAATTTTATGCTACATAGTACACAGAAGTTCAAAATTGGCTTCATTTTTATTATCTTTCTGGAATAAAATTATTATAGAAGACTGTCTTCTCTATGCCGACTTGTAAATTGAATAATGATTCCTTGGAATGTGATATTTGTTGTTAGTTTAATCTTCGTAAGCTAGCTAGTTGAGTTCTAACGAAAGTTCGAAAGTAATTATTTTGTTTCCTTGATTTGATAACTATTTTTTAGTAACAAGTTCTATTTAAGTGTTTCGTTATGGTCATACATTGGATGAAATACAACGTTCCTAATGTTTACAATAAGTAGAACTTTTTTAATGCTAAGAGTGCCAAAAAATGAAAACTAAAAAGCTTAAAAAAAATAACTTCCTTTCTGCTTCAATGGCATGACAGCCCAGGGTGTTTCTTGAACTTCCAATGAATTCCATTCCAGGCTGTCCCGATCTTGGCTTGACTTTTCCAGTTTCTGACATTCAGTTCTTTTTCTAGGCAATCTATGCATCTGAGTCTTGGTCTTCATTTTCAAGTACCATATGGTCTGGCCACAAAGATATTTTTGTGAATGGATTGTCGTCCAATCTTATCGGGTGTCTTGCCCATTTTAATCTTTGTATTACAATGAATTTAACAATATCTGGTTCTTAAAAAAGTAAGTTCATAAGTTTTTAAATTGACTCTTCTCCATATGTTATCACATTTTAAAACCTCCAAAAATGCTTCTAAGGACTCTTCATTTAAATATAGCAAGAGTCCCCGTGCCTCTCTCGCTCATTGCCCACGTTTCTGCAACATAAGTGAGAATGGGCTAAAATAACTTCCAACCATATTAAAATTTCAGTTATTCTGATAATGCAAGCATTTGCAATAAGAAAATATAATGATATGATGAAAGGAGTAAGAGGTAATAAAGATGGTTTTAAGCATTTGTTTTCTTACTTAAAAGAATAAGTAGATCAATATAAAATTTATTTATTTTATTTTTATGATCTCTTGATTAACAAATCATATACATTGGAAAACCGACCTATCAATGGGGACCTTCAATAGCGTGTACTCTTGGATTACAACATAGGCTATTTTTTAGCTGTAGTCCCCCTCCCCCTCAGAAAGAATGATCAAATCATCATGTTGTTGTTGTTTCCAATCCCCTTGGAGCAGGAAAGCCTACACCAAGTCCATTTGACCATCCCGCGTAATAGTGTCACACACCAGGACTTGCTGTTCATACAACTGTCGCAGGGAAATGCCCCAGCAGTCCAGAAGATGAGCAGGAGAGAGCAGGGACCGGTAAAGAAAGACTTTACCCCCTGCACAAAAGTCATATTACGCAGGTAACCGCTTCTAAAGCGCGCCAATGGATTCTAATGAGCCCTGGAACTCCTGCAATGTATAGATAGGCCAGGACTCTTAGCTGTGTACCAGTGGTGAGCAGGAGGGTTTCGCCAAGTCAAATTCATTTTATTTCTTTGGAAGGATGGAATTTCCGAATGGGTTAAAACAGTGGAACTGGGGTTAGAGAGATCACAACCCCTACCAGCCAGCTCATCAGCAGCTTCGTTCCCAAGCAAATCATCATTCTAATGATATTGCACTATGTGTGACTTGTATTTGATGTTGTGAAATGAACTTCTTTACTTGTCATGAGACAAATAAGGTTCAAGAATTGTAATGGCCATCTTTTTATTGGACATCCAAATGAAAAAGTCACACGGCACACACGAACATAAACATACATAATTAGTATTAACATATTGTTCCGAATTTTGTGTAAAATAGTGTAGATAATTTGTATTTGGATGTGTAATACCTTTATCTTACTCTAAATTAGATTTAACTTACGATAAAATTGTAATATTCACACACAAGCAACGCTGTCCCTTGAGTTAAAATGGTGATTCTATGGGAACATGGCGAAATCTTGGCGATAGAGCCAAGTTGGCGTCATTTTTGGCGATAATTTTGGTGACTTGGCGACCATGTTGGAGATTATTTTTGGCGAATTTGGGACCCTCTGAGTTCTTCTAGAAATTAGTGGAGAAATCCACTAATTTCAAGATCTATGACGCAAGCGGGTCTTTCTTGAATTATCCGCGATGAATATAAATAGAGAGATGCTCGCCGAAAGTCAGTTAGTCTGGTTTTGACTAGCTATCAGTTAGTATTGCTCTGATTGTTGAAGCGATTAGTGATTACTTCGTTCTGTTGAACGAGCGATTGCTTGTGAATAATCTTCACTCGTATTTTAGACACCGATAATTGTGTCTGAGGGCTGCTGAAGGTGTGAAGACCTTCTGAGATTTATTCTGCGAATATTGCTGCTGAATCCTGTATTTCAAGGACTGGATTTTCGACAATAAATTCTCATCGCTCTTAAAGAACTGTCTTGTTCTTTGCGACTGATTTGCATAAAATCATCGAACCCCGGATCTACTTAGCAATATTATTGCTTAGTTTTAGTTTCATTTTAATTAAAGTTCATCACTCGTCTCTTTTCTGGTAAAGTTCCCTTTGTTTTTACGATGGGAACGCCGCCTATAAACAATTACGGAATAAGACGAACCTTTCAGTAAGATTTTGTTATTCTCACTGACCCTAACACATGAATTTTAATATTTCGTAAGACTACGGGAAGGAAACATTACTTCAATATATTGATCGCAATTTTACATTGGACTGTGTTCAGTCTAAAGGGTTGTCAATAACTTACTCGTCTGTTAACAATATAGTGTTATTAAAAATTTCAAAATATTCAATGAATACTGTATTTCTCTTTTGAATACGTGCAGGAATAGCTCATTTAACATTACGGTATAGGAAAAAAAAAACGCGAAACACATTTCATACCAGAAAAAAATGGGTCAACTCGGTTAAAAATGATATGCATGATAAAAAAAAATGCTACTCTCTAAAGGATAGTGAAGCCAGAATATCATATTAATTTTTCATTTCTTTTATATCTGAAAAAATGTTCTAATTCCTTAAATATTCAATATTCACTTTCTTGTGTTATTCTTTCATAGACTTCTTTCGATTCTATTTTTTTTTTTTTTTTCTAAATTTGTTAATTATGTGAAAAGTGCAATTATCTTTCTTTCTTCACAAATTTTGTCTCTTTCCGAATTAATGGTGATTAATACTAATATTGAAAAAAACATTGTCTACAAATTAGAACACCATAAAATAACAGTAATACGACATCTTTCTTCAACTAAAAATCTTTAAAAGGCTAAATAATTGGTTCAGGATAATTTGGATAAAAGCTACTTCTGGGGAGGGGAAATTATCCCCAAGAAATCGCGAAAAGACCGCCTGAGAAAAGTATAAGTAATAGTTAATCATGAAAAAAGTCTTCAATTTCAGATGTAAGCAAAAAAAAAAAAAGTAACATCATAGGAGTATATTTTTATAAGTGTTATTGTTCTAAAAAAAAAGGATTACTGCTGATACAAATCATTCTACGTGTAATTTTTACCAAATATTCATTTAAAAAACTCTTTTAAGTTTTTGTTTGCTTTTATATATATAAAATATGCACCATTTTAAAAAGCAAACAGAAAACCACTCATCATTTCACATTTGAACTGGAAGATGGAAAACGAATGAAAAACTTTCTGCAACATTGTTTCAGTTTTATTTCGTAAACAATTTTTCATCGTGAATTACTATTGTTATTTTATAATTTGTTTGTGCGAATCTCTCACGTTACTGCTTCGTTCACCATTTCTAAAACTATATTGAATGTTTTCATATCTATTCAGAGAAAAAACAAGCTATTTGTTACAGAGTAATCAAGGTCACCTTAAGAATGAGTAATTTAATATGAAATCAACATACACAAAGCTTTGTGGTATAGAATTTTTCAAGGTAACTTTGGGCCATTATCTCCTCCTACATTACTTTATCAGCTAGGCTTTAAGCGATTAAAAAGCGATTTATGACACGTGCTCACTTCTTTAAATGTGGACGAAGTACTTACCTAGTACTTGAGTTTCGTTTCTTTTTTAACAATATAAGTGTTGTAGAGAATGATAACCCCAGCGGAAATAGCAATGACCCCAAAAGTTACACAAACTGACCTGTAAAATTTCCTGAGGCTCTGGAAAAGATGACCTGATTATGGCTTAAAATGACCTATAAAAGTAATGAGAAAACAAATAATTTAAAAATCAATATATATAACGATACACCCGTTATTTTCTGAACAACTACCATGTAATCGCACTTATATGGTACGGAATGAAATAAACATCACTTCACACAAAATAAATAGAAAAAGATACAATTGTGCATAAATGCAACATTATTTAAGGTATCCGGCTACGTTCGGAACCGTGATTTTGCAAAAGCGTATAAATGGATAATATTTATGATATTAGTGTCACTTAGATTAGAATACATGTGTAAAATTGTTTTAAGGACACACATTTTGATAAAAAAAAATTATTTAAATACAATACTTCGGCAAAAAATTAACTTAGAATAGCCTTTTTTTCAAAATGTCCTCCTTTTGTGAAAAATGCTTCTATTATAATAATATTTTGCCTGTATATAGCTCAGACCTCTGTACAGAGGCTCAACTAGAATTTTTGAACTATATAACATAGAAGTGGGTTTATCCATGTTTTACGACAACAAAGGGGAGAAATTTTAAGAAAAAAACGCCGATAATTATTTCAAATGGTTGTAACTCTGAAAATAATGTGATTTTTTCAAAAATCGTAGTTGAGCCTCTGTACAGAGGTCTGAGCTATATACAGGCAAAATATTATTATAATAGGAGCATTTTTCACAAAAGGAGAACATTTTGAAGAAAGATTATTCTAAGTTAATTTTTAGCCAAAATATTGTATTTAAATAATTTTTTTTGTCAAAATATCCTTAAAACAATTTCACACATGCATTCTTATCTAAGTGACACTAAATATTGAAAATTATCCATTTATGCGCCTTTTTAAAATCACGGTTCCGGACGTAGTCGGATACCTTAACATTCTTGCATAAACTAAACAATTATAAGCTATTGCTCTAGAACAGGGTTACTCAACCTTTTATTCTGACGGGCCGCATGCATATGTTAGCTATTTCACGCGGGCCGTATACATATGATGGCAATTTCATGCAGGCCGCAACATGAGAATTAATGGGGGGGGGGGAATTTTTTAAGCCCAAAATAACATAAAAAATTTTAAATGGGGAAATTGGATAAAATTTTAAAACTCCTTTTTTTCTTTTTTTTTATAATTCTTATTTTTTATATATATTTTTTTATTTTTGTCACTAAATTTTTCTAAATAGGAAGCCTTTAAGAGTCGCTCTTTCACAGTTTCTGCATCAGTAAACGGCTTCATATGATTACCAATAATATAACAAATTTCATAGGGTGCTTTTGTTACCGCTGTGCCATTACCACTGACAAAACACTTTGTTGCTGTTGTAAAGATTATTCAGGAAAGCCTATTTATCATCTCTTGAAAGAAATGTTCGAAGAAAGGTGTCTTTGAATGACTCCTGTTTATTGGCATTTTTTAAATATAACACTTTCGTGATAAATCAAACAATTACTGAACCATGGTTGTTTTTCACTAAAAAAAAGTCAACTTCCCAATCGACTTGAAACAATCTATTTTCTTCGAATATTTTTTACTTGCAAGATATGAAAGATAGTTAAAAACTAGTTCCACTCATAAGATGGTCGCTACTCCACTGTTATCTATTATCACTAATTAGAAAGAATATATATATATATATATATATATATCAATTTGCACCCATACGACATCGGCAGCAAAAATTAAAATTCATATATTTGATTTTTTAACAAAGAATTTCCCGCCAAATTTTCATAAATAAATGAATTTCTCAGAGCAATGGGCCATGACCGTGCCACTTAAAAAGGCCCAGTGGGCCGCAGGTTGAGTATTGCTACTCTAGAATGTTTTGACATCTTGTCTTAAAATGTTCATTTTTTTAAACTGTTGCATTTCCCTTTCTCATTCGCTTCACTAGCCAAATTTTTTTTTTCAACAAATAACTGTTAAATTCAAAAGAATCGCAACATTCATACTCTGGTATTTTCTAGGCCGTGGTAGCCTAGTGGTCAAGGTAACGGACTCGTGGCGTGGTCATGAGTTCGAGGCCAGTACCACTGAAGACCCGCTGTGTAGGGGAACAATGCACGTTAAATCTGCCGAGAGCTCAAACGTCCTCCGGTTAGTGTGGTGTGGTAGTTAGGAAGGGTGTACCAGCTCAAATGTCGTCCTCGTCACTTGACATGGTACGGGGTTCGTTGGCAAAAGCCCTCGTGTAGCTGAACAGTGCGACCTTAATATTCATTCATTCACTTGCTCACTCACATATATTCTAAATCCAATAGAAGGGCATACTTGGTAAAAGACCTGAGGGTGAGTGTTTGAGAGTTTATTAACGTCGCATTAAAAAGGAACACAAGGACTATTTACGTAATTTTGAACCTCGGTTAAGTGACGAGGACGACACCTGAGCTGGCACCCTCTCCTCCAAATTTCCACACCATGTCCACGGGAGGACTTTGAACCTCGACAGAGTAAACGAGCATCCATCCCTCTTCACGGAGGGTCTTCAGAGGCACCAGGACTCAAAATGGAGATACCCTGGCCATGAGTTCGTGGCTGGGCTACCAGGGCCACAAAGACCTAAAGGGTGGAAAAAAACCCATTGTAGCAGATATTTTCATGAATCGCTTTTACAACTTGATTGGAGAGGTGTGGAAGTTTGGAGTGCCAGTTCAGGTGCCTTCCTCATCTCTTGATCGGAGTTCAGAATTACGAGGCTCAATTTCCAATAGCTTTTTTATATATATTTATATATTATTTATTATTATTTTTATTATTTTTATATATATTTTTTTTCATAGCTTATCTGACGATTAGACAGCTGGTTGATTGAACCTATCTGGTTAAAGGGGATTCTGATATAGTTATATGCTAGTTATCTTCAATATTGCAAAATATCTATGGATTTACCCAAAACTGATGAATATTGCAAAGCCAAAAAAAAAAAAAATCATCTTCGTATGTGTTATAAAATTCAAAAAAATGTATCAACAATTTTGAAATCCGTGAAAATAACCAAAACATGTATCGGAAATTTAAAAATATAAGCACAAATGCTTTTAAAATAAAATAAAAGCATCAAATATTAAAAAGGGTACAAAAAGACAAAACCGGGACTTGCTAAATATGCATTTTTACGATCTATGTTTATTAAGTTATGATAAAGATTTTCTTAAACATCAGGTAGTCACGGATCAGAATTAACATAATGGAGAAAAATAATTGGAAAACACATTTCACAAATATGTGTGTACAGAATTATTTTATTTAAAAAAAATTAAACTGTATATTATATACATATCTTAAAAATACACATTGAAAAATAATAATTAAGTTTAAAAGTGATCCTTAGTAGGATTGTCTCAGATGAGCTGTTGATTGAATCAAAAAACAGTTCAAGAGGGCACTCATTGCATTTTCATTGCATCAACACAGAAAAATAGCACTTACAGTTTGGACAAACAAACCATTTCATCATTCTGAAATGATAATTTTTTTTTGAAGGAAATAACTTCTTTACTTTAATAAAAAAGAATTATAAGTGAAAGTGATAGTACGATAAAGTATGAGTGGGAATTTGAAGCCTGCTATCGTAAAAGGTACACACACACACACAAAACGAATGCTACAAAATAATGTTAAATATGTCTTACTTTAAGAAATCTGTTGCGCATTGTAACGAACTTATAACCGGAATTCCACTGTGAAAAAAAATTTTATGTGAAGAAAAATAAATTAGAACTTTTTTGAACAAATTCTCAAGCCAATAATTCCTTGAAATTAAACATCCGATAATAGTAACAAAAAATTTTTCCATAAAAATTTTAGAATTTTTCTTTATCAGCTATTTATGATTTTTATCTCGGGCTTACTATTGCAATATGAACAATAAATTATTCATTTTCTAAGTAATTTTAACTGCGCAAAATTATCAAGAAGTGAATATTTCCTTTCATATCAGGTAATAATATTACTAGATAATTTTAATATAATAACGTCAGGTAATTTTGGCAGAATTATTAAAACCAAATTATATAATGAAATTCATTTATTCTTATAGAAATATTTAATTGTGTGATTATATAGAGTTCTAATTAATACAACAAAAATAATTAAAAACAAGCAATTAATTTACATGCATTTATAATCATTACTTTTAATAATAATTGTAAATTAAAATGAATAACCTTCCTGTTTCTCTCTAGGCAGAACGATGGAAAAATATATAAAACGATAAAAAGATTCCAAATTATTATTACATAAAAAGTTTCTGAGAATGGTGGAGAAGATACAATAAAACAGGGCTTATATATATAAGAAATCGTTAGAGTCAGAAATTAAATGTATAATCAATTTTATAATACAAAATCATGTTCTAAAACAGCAGGAAAAATAATTTCGATATTCAAATGATCTGCGATGTGAGTCTTCTTAAAAGTTAAGCATAAGTAATGAATTTGCAAATTTACTTAAATTTATATTTTGATTATATTTTTAACAAATAGTCTGACTTCAATTTTTTTTAATCTAATAAAAAATTACGTATTTTAAAAGCAAATGTTTTTATAAATAATTCTACAAAAAAAAAAATTAAGAGTTTTGAGTTAAAAATCTAAATCTAAAAGATTAATAGTTATAATAATTCATAAGCTGTGAAAAGCTATCAGAATATATATAATTTTCGAACACAAACACTTAAGTTTACAAATGTATTAGTAATATGTTATATTTTCCTGTTATTTAAAACACACCCACACAGAAAATATCTTTAAAATTATCTTTCTGCAATATCGTCTGGAATTATCTTAGATGTTAAGCAATTATGAATTAAAAAAAAAAAACGTTTTAGCTGAATTTTCAAAAATAAAAAATATATAATAAAAATAAATAAACTGAAAAAGTATCAGGTTTAAACAAAAAATTGATGATGTAATAACATATTTGTACAGCTGGCATTGTATTATTGTCAAAGAATTCAGAAAGAAATAATTCAAACTGAAAATAAGTCGTTGTTTTACGATGTTTTTGAATGACTGTTCGCGTTATACATGTACTCTTAAGTGCGTGTCTGTTTTTAACGGAAGTATTTTGATAGCTAGTATCTCGCCTAGGAAACCCATCCTAGCAGAAGGAAATCTTGGAAATGCACACACTTGTTCCCTTTAAATTTCTTTCTGTCTTTTTTATTTTATTATTTTTTTTATTTTAGAATAAAATACCATCTGCGGTTTCTTTTGCATTGATGTATTTATCTTGGAATGTTATTTGATTGATAGTTTGGAAGACGGTTGAATATGAAAGTCTTCCTGGTTTTGCTTTATTTGGTTATAATTCGTTACATATTCCTATTTGTCTATTTATTTTTAGCTGCCTTTGAAGTTTCATAAACTCTTTGAATAAATAATCTGCTGAATAATTGGTTGCTTCCAAATATTAGATTATTGAAGATTACACTGTTAAATAAAAAAAAGGGAGAAGGTAAATCATGTATATGAAACGATTTTCGTTTCTTAATTTTTTTTTTTTTTTATAGTTTTTTCGACAGTTGTTTTTTGTGAGTTTGTACTCCTTGTTCCGCTCCGGAAGAGAGGGGCCTAACTGGAACCGACAAATCTAAATGAGAAAAGGGAAGGAAGTAGCTAGATACGAGTCACAAAATACGAAAAATTATGCTTGTTAAGAATTTCCTTCAATCAAGAATTATTCGATACGGAAAGAAAATCGTTTGGTAATGATATTTTTGAACATTTTTGAACAAAATCGTTGAAAATCAAAATTACATTCTTCTAAATGAAACTATAGTTAAATAAAAAGTATGTTCTTGTTATCTTGTTGAAAATTACGCTTTTTATCATTGATTTAGTTTGTAAATATATATTTATGAATGATATTAATAACAAAAAACACTATAATTTCATTTAAACTATAAATTAATCGATACGTCTAAGGATTACAGAAACAAAAGTTATTTTTTAAAGGTAACTAACAAAGCATTTTGTGAACTCGGTCTCTATACTAATAAAGAGGATTTTTCTCTCAATTTTATTGTTACTTATTTAATAAAATTTAAATTTATTAAATAAAAATTTAACAATCCCATTGAAGCTTAGAATGTGTTTTTAAATGTTCAATTATTTTTATTGATTCTTTTTTTTGTATAAGAAATTGTTATTTGGTGTAAGAAAGAATTTCTTCAAGATTTCACTTTGTGGACATAGTTTTAAATAATTCAGCAATTCTTAAACTGTGGTCAGCGGACACCCGGGGGTCTCCAAGGTCTTTTTATGGGTCCGCACAGGTCTCTCATTTAATGTTAAGATTTACCTCTAACAGACTATGAAAAGCCTCGTAGAAAAATCGAAAGATGTGCCATTCTAGACTGGATCACTAAATTGCTGCCAATGGGAAAACTGTGCTAGAACATGTATTTCGATTTAGAATATTAAATCACAGGGTGGAGTATTCAAAATCTTGGGAGTCTGCGATAAGGATGGCGATCTGAGATCGATTAATCGAAAAATCAATTTCTCGGCCAAAAAAATCGATTTTTTTTAAATTGATATGTAGCACTGAATCGATTTAGTTAATCGATATTTCTTCCTAGAAAATCGACATTCAATTTTTTCTGTTTTGGTAAAAACCATAAAAAATTTTCAATTTGTTGAATGTACTATCTTAAAACACTATTTATCGCGCAGGCAGTTGTGCACCTGAAGTATGATCCTATACTTTACTGGCAAGAACAAAAAAACTCTATTTATCATCACGTTCATTCAATAGCCATGATGTATATGAGTATCGTGGGATCATCTGTTCCTTGTGAGTGCCTTTTTCCGATCGCCGGCAACATTGCAAGTCATGAGCGGAACCACTTGGATCCCAGGAGACTTCACAAACTGTTTTAAAAAAAAAGCTTAGATATTAAGTATTGGGAACTATAAGCCACCGTGGCCCCCCCCAGGGGGGGGGGGTCCTGGAGGTATGGACCCCCCAAGACCTTGATTTTTTTCCGATTGGTTATAATTCTAAGTAAAATTAATTAAATATTTGTTATTAATGATTAATTTTATTAATTAATGCTAATTATTTATTCAATAATTAGTTTTTTACTGTGTTTTGTTCTTGAAAACCGACAAAATTAAAAATAGCATGATACAAGAATGAACTTTCAACCCCGGACCCCCCCCCCTTGAAAAATTCATGTGATAAGCTATATTATCTATTTTCTAAACTTTTTAATGTAACAAAAATACATTTAGAAAATAAATGTCTTCTTTTATACCTGATACTTTGACATGGTAATAAAATTAATTGTAATTGTCGAATTCCCTGAACTAAAAAATTCCTCGATTTTACTGATAAGAGATCGTTTATATTGGTATTATTGTATCTTTCTTGTTTTTCATAAAATGGATTTATATTTACATTGTAAATGCAGACTTTAAAAAAATCGATTTTTTAGAAATCGATCTTTTAACTTCGATTTTTTTGTGAATCAATTCATCAGGTTACGATTCGAATCGATTTAAAAATCGATCTCTTTAGGAAAGAATCCTAGTCCGCGATGTCAGGTACTTTAAAGAAACCGCGATGATCGAAAATTTAAGAACCTCTGAAATAATTGATATATTCCCGATCAAAAATCATTCCTTTCATAAACGTGTGGGCTGCGGTAGCCCAATGGTCAAGGTATCGGGTCACGGCTGGCATGTCATGAGTTCGAGCCCAGTACCATTAAAGACCCGCCGTGTAGGGAACCATGCACGTTAAATCTGTCGAGAGCTCAAACGTCCTCTCGTTGGTGTGGTAGTTAGAAGAGAGTGTGACAGCTCACACAGGTGTCGTTTACGTCACTTGACCAAGGTTCAAAATTACGTGATCCATCGCCAAAAGCCCTCGTGTAGCTGAACAGTGCGATGTTAATATTCCCTCACTCACTCACTTACTCATTCATAAACGTAAAAAACGCGTTCTGTACTATGCCTTGATATAATATTCTTTCTATTAAGTTCGTCAAGAACATTCTCATATTTCTTGTTATCATCCACCTAAATTTTTATTTATCATTAAAGCACAATACCCAGTGGTGCACACAAGAGGGTGGGGTCCAGTTTATTTTATTAATTAATGCTGACTATTTATTGTATTATTTCTTATTTACTGTTTTTCGTTCCCGACAATCGATAAAAGCAAAAGAATATGTTTGGCGGCGAATTAAAGTATGATACGAGAATGGTGAACTTTCAACTCTCAACCCCCATCCCCCTTAAAAAATTCCTGTGTGTGTCACAGACACAATACCCCACAAAAGTTTCCTCACCTAAATTCAATTCTAGCACTTCTGTCTAACATTCTTTTTTTATTATTATTATTATTTATTTATTTATTTTATATTTTTATGATTGAAACAGCCATAGAGTTATTAACTTTTCTCTCTTAAACTGAAATTGAAATATGTGGTGTAGTGTATTTTATACACAATTTCATATTTGTGTTGATCGCGTGTAAATATCCATAAATTTTATGGAGACGGAAACGTGTACAAGTAAAATTGCCATTTCCTTAGAAGCTGTGAATGAACGAACAATCATGTGATGTTTCTACAAAGTGGAAAAATTATGAGCAATACTAGTGATGCATCATCAAAGCTCTACACGAGATAAATTTCTCGAAATGCGGTTCCTTTTTGTCCGAGTTAGATAGGAAGAACAAAATAGAACATTACATCACGAATCTTTGATATAAAAATGAAATCAACTTTTGTTGCTACAGATTGTGGAATTAGAATTTTTATTGACGTGTTGTTCAGAAAAATGTGGTGGCCGCGATAGCCTAGTGGTCACTGTCACGAACTTGTGTCTCTAAATATCCACCGTATTGAGGGGCTGATGCCCATTGAATCTGTCGAGGCTAAAAATTCTCTCATTGGCGTGGAGTGGAAGTAAGGAAAGTGAGGTATCGGCTCAACTGTCTTCCTCATCATTTGACCACGGTTCAGAATTAAGAAATCCTTCTCCAATAGCCTCTGGGTTGTTTTATAATGCAACGTTAATAAACAATCAATCACTCAGTAAAATGTGGTCATGAATTCCTAATTTTAAGCTACTTAAGATTACTTCGAACTGTTAGGGTAAGTTAAGTGAAACATAGATTGGTATCCGAAAGATTGTAAATACTTTTTTGGCAATGAATACTACACTAATCGAAAAGTATACTAAAGAGGTTTCAAGAGAGTCTATTAATAATCATTTCCACTGTTCGAGTAACTGTGTCCAAATGTAATACAAGTTTTTTGTACCTTCCTTGAAGACGGGCAATGGTTGCTGATCCCATTACTCTTCCACAGCATAACACACCCCTTAATCCCTGATGAAGTACTGACTTTAACTCTTAAATGATCAAGCACATGATAATCGCAAGGCGATAGATCCGAACTGTAAAAACACGTGTAGTCGTGCGGTCAAGGTCACGAGCTGATCGCCGGCGTCAAGTCATGGACTGAAACCTAGTGCTTCTGAAGACTCGACGAGTAGAAAGGCTAGTCATTTTAAACCTATCGTGGTTTAAAGTCCTCCCATTGATACGGTGTGTAATAGCATAATAGCAGCAGAATATTGAAGCACAATCAAGTGACGGGGATGACACCTGAGCTGGTACCCTCCTCTTTAAACTATCACACCACACCAACGGGAGGACGTTTGAGCCATGATGGATTTAACGACAGATCACCCCCTTTACATAGCTGACCCTCAGTGGCACTTGGCTCAAACTCATGACATGCCGGTCACGAGCTCATGACCACACATCGCGAGGGGAGGAACTACAGGATTCTAAGGGGCCCAAATCCTGACTGACGCAAAGTACGTTTTGGGGCCCAAAATATGACTTTGCAGGGAGAAGGCTTATATTCTTCGTTACGCCACTGCCATAAACCCTAGGCTACCACAGCCGCCAATTGGTGGGAATCTGCTTCGAAGATTCTGCTGCGATGATTGAGCCAGATATAGGCATCTACTCTAACATAAATAGTCCATGGATATAAAAGTACAGGGTTAACGTGACCTTCCCAGCCACAGCAAATGACTCGTTGTTTTTTGGATTAAGTAACGACGAAACTCTCCATTCCTAATGCTTCCTTTTTGCTGCCAGTTAGAAATAGTGGCACAACATTTACAATGAGCTTTAAGGATTGATCTCTTGTTCTTCTGGTCACCATGTAGAGGGGATGATTCAAGTCAAACCTGTCGAGCTCAAAGGCCTCCCGTTGATGTGGTGTGGTGAGGGTAGTTTGGAGAGGTGGTACCAGTTCAGGTGTCGACCTCATCACTTGACCGAGGCTCAAAATTACGAGACCCGTCGCAAATAGCCCTCGTGTTGCTTTACAGAGAGTGCGATGTTAATATCTCTCACCCCTACTTCTGGTATCATATCTCCTTTGTCTCTAGTTTGCGGTAACTGTCCTAGAGGGTCATAGATTCCTTCTCCCCACCACAAGCTATGACTGGGGTGAAAATTTATATAGTTTTAAGAACCATTTCCTATATATCATTTGCTGTTTTCATAGAAAATGTATTATTATAGAGGAGGGTTATCATTTCTGTCAAATTATTTCGAACTTCACTTTGATGCTGATTTACTAAATAAAAAAAAATCATCAGCAATAATTGCATGTGCGATAAATACAAATTTCTAAAGTAAAATGCCACTATTAAGTATTACCAATTTGCCAATTTGCAATGGACTGTAACAAATGATGCTCGAGATTCTTAAACAATCCATATTCAGCTTTGAGCTAATGAAAATATCAATTTTGACAAATAACATGTGTGAGCTTTTTCCTTTCAATTTAAACCTATGTGACATACGACCACAAAAAATAAAATAAAAGTAGATAAAAATGGTATTTAAGTATTATCGCAACCTATTGGCAACATTATATGAAACGAAGCCCCTGGTTGTCAATTCAGCGCGTACGACACATAGGAAGCCAGGGTTGCCAACTTGGCGAGTTGTTAATAGAGTTGGCGATTGTTGCGATAGTACGTAAGTACCATTAAGATACATCAAAATAGTTAATAAAGATAGCTGTTTTGATAAGGTCGATAGATTTCTGGAATTCATACAATATTATATATAAAATATTGTATGATCCAGAATATTAGCCCTTACTCACCCGCTTTTCTGGGTATTTCTTGAGGTTGTATGAATATGTAGGTATTATTTATAAACACATAAATTATTGATTTCTGAGTCCTAGCATTAGGTGATCGAAGAAATTAAAAAACATTTTTATAACCCTCACCTCTTGATTTAAAAAAAGACAGAACTTAAATTTCTGAAAATGTAGAATTATCTTTTACACCCCTCCCCTAACCCCCCCCCCCCCCAAAAATGTATTTCCTCAAAAAAAAAATTTTTTTTCGAGGATCTCTACCCAACAAATTAAACATGTTTGCCAAATTTCAAGTATTAAGTCCAGTTGTTCAAAACTGAAATTTTTTTTTTATCAATGTGTGTGTACCCAGTAACCCATCTTGAGAGTCGATTTTCGTAAGACCGTTCTTAGCAGATTTCTGTTCAACAGAAGAAACATGCTCACCAAATTTCACGTTTGCCAATAATTCACAATCTGGAAAATTTTCGTATATCCTCCTTTTGTCTATCTTAATTGACCCCCATTGGGAGTCAATTATTACACATTCTTAACGGGTCTATGCTTAATAAAAGAAGCATACTTACAAAATTTCAAGTCTGTAGGTCTAATAGTTCAAAGAGGGGAAAATATCTATAACGCCCTATAACCCTTCGCTTGAGGGGTCGATTTTCACGAAACACGTTTTAAGTGGGTCTGTACTCAACATTAAGAACATGCATGCCAAATTTCAAGTCTGTAGGTCTAATACTTCCTGAGATATCGTGATGAGTGAGTGTGTCGCCTTTTTCTCCTTTATATACAGAGATTAGCTTTTGTAAGAAGTTGGAATTAATTATTCAAATATGATATTTTCTCTTGATTTAGAAATTTAATAACTAGATTTTAAATTAATACCAAAAAGGACATACTATTCAATGTTAGAAGTATTTGCAGTCAACAGTTTTGTTTTACCATCTATCAACGGGGCGTGTTATTTGAAAGTAGCAGGTCATCACATACCTAATGTGTGTTGGTATCAATATCTTCGTGCTACGGGTCTGGTATTGCATGCTGAGTCAGACATTTTATTGTTGTAGAATAGTTGAAACTGAGGAATATGAATATTTATTCGGTTGTGAAACTTGTGTTATTTTTATTTTTAGGTTTAAATTATCCGCTTTTCTCTCTCAATAGAATGAAAAAATACGTCATTAACTGCTTCAAAATACAAAAAATGTAGATTTTTAACTGTGCGCCATTCATTATGATGCTTGTTTCCTTATTTGTATTTGACATTTTGTTAAATAATGGGTTTTTCCTCTGTTATCAATCGTCTATTATTCACTCTGTTATTTAAACAAAAAGAGGTATATAAATACATTTTTTAGAAGGATGAATACCTAACAGGTAATAAATATTTCTACACAATTGAAAGTGGCAAAATAGTCATTTTGTTGGTTGTGAACGTAATTCATTCCTTTGCATTGAAACATTTGGATGGAAATGTCATAAAATTTTTTTAAGACTCATATTTATGCATATTTAATACAATATGAATTGAAAAAAAAATATTCATTTAATGAAACAAAAAAAATGAAGCTTAAGGTAACATTACAAATTTCATTTTCGGCCAATTTTGAATATTACAATAATTTAAATAACGCCGGTAAAAAAAAGAGTTTTTTAAACATGAATTTTCTTTCAAACTTCACCCTTCTCTCGCATGACACAATTTTTATATTCATTAAATTTTAAGAACAAAAGGGAACGTTGAGTCAAATTGAATTTGTTCGATAATTAGTTTTAATAATTTAATTTTACGAGGGAATAGTATAATTTGCTTGTTTTAGTATTCAACTGTTTCACCTCGTAAGCAAAAGGAATCATGAGTAAAGTTTAATTATTTAAATAATTAGCTTTAACCAATTAATTTATATTGGTTGTCATTAAATTATCGTATAATCATCCAAAACAATCAAGTATAGAAAATTTCAACTTCATCGAGCGCTTTGAAATGTGAGAAAAAAGTTTTTAAAGTTTACCCACAGTTACAATGCGCATGGAAGAAAACTCATTGAAAATAGCAGTAATTCAAATAGCTGTTAGTTCGAATTATTTATCTCTCTTATCAAAAGGTATAAACGTTTGACCTTTTTTTTTTTTGTTCTCTTTTTCATTTTTCTTCAAAACCAATGTTCACTATTTATGTAGAGAGAGTATGCTACGAGTACTTATTTATCAAGAACAAGAAATCCATGACGCATTTTTTAAAAATAGAAATCAACATTTTGAAAGTGTAACAGTTTGTTGATCTGGTTTTCTTTTAAAATAATTAAATAATATCCAATTACTGTCATAAAAATTCCTGCTAAACTAATCATTTTCCAAGTTTTGTGCACATTTCACATCTTCCGTTTCCTTAATTTAAATTTCTAGATCAAAGTGTTAAAAAAATACAAATAAAGTTTCATAAAATTCAACTCGTTAATTGGTTGAGTAAGTAATGAGTCATAACGTTAAATTTATTTTATTCATTGAATTCATTTGCTTCGTTTACACAAGGTCAACAACAATAGGGTTTTTTTGCTTTCAAAAGGAACAATTAGTAAAAAACAACATAGACAATGTAACTTTATTTACATTTCTATTTCCTCATTTAGGTCAGGCAATAAGGCTTTTTCTCGCTGGTTAGATTAGTCTAGGTTGACTTAGTTTCATCGAATACTTTTCTTTATTTTTATTTTGGTAGGAACAAATCTTACCTTAGAATTATTTTGGTTCATATATATGT
>BMAV01027882.1:258708-334247 GCA_019973955.1 Trichonephila inaurata madagascariensis | reverse complement strand
AGTTTTTTACTGTGTTTTGTTCCTGAAAATCGACAAAATCAAAAATAGCATGATACAAGGATGGTGAACTTTCAACCCCGGACCCCACCCCATAAAAAATTCCTGTGTGCGCTACTGCTATTACCATATTGCAGTTGTGAACATAATGCCCCTTATTTATATCACAAGCAACATAAACCAGAACCTGGTGGGTTTCTTACATTTTGCTATAATTGTCTTCTTGATCTCTCTAACCCATCTTTGCTTTAATTGGTAGAACAGTAATCATTATTTATCAAGTAGCTCTTCTCTGACACTATTTAGAATGAAATACGCTTTGAAACGATCTTCTCATATTTTCCTTCGGACTTTCTTAGAATCCAGTATTGATGCGATACATAACATCACGGTCGTCACATGGCATCATGGTTTGCTTCTGACAATTTGTTTTACATGTAGTTTTTTGGGAATTTTATATGTATCATATGCAGTCTATATATATCACATACTCATTTCAGTTATCTTGATTGTTATTAACCATTGTATTAACTTACACACAATTTAACAAAATTACAATAATTTTTATTTGTAATATTACAAAAAATGCTACTTAAAAATTAGTTTTTTTTTAAATCTGATTTTTTTCCTTTTTTTCTTCCTGTATTGGCGTTGATCAGGATTTCAACTTAGGCCTATTTTATCTGTTTTAGATAATGTTTTTATTTTAGTTCACACTGATTTAATTTTTTTTCCTGTCGAAATTCTCCCAATGTATGTTATTTATGATAGTATTTTGTGAAGGCTTTATCCTAATTTTTTCTTTCGATCTATCTGTTTCTGATTATTCGGCCCATAGTTCCCACAGCAAAAATTCACGACTGCTATTACTTTTCTGTTATAATAATTTTTATTTATATTCTCATTCATTCAATTTTGTTAACTTTTAGCAAGTTAATTTTCTCTCTTAGATTCAAATATACGTTTCTGTTAAATCATTCTTTGCTGTGAGGCCAAATTGCAGCTAGTTTAAAATTATTTATGAAGTGAAAACTTAATTAAAAAAATTTATAATTTTTAGATACACTATCTTGCACTGTGTCTTTTACTTTCTTCAGAAATATCATTCTTGCCAATATAGCTCTAAGAGTTTTATTTTTTTAAAATTTAACTCGGGTAAAGAATGGTACTTCAGCTAGTCAGATACAGCATATAGCTGAAGATAACTACTTTCGACGTATTTCTCACGAGCATAATAAACAGCATTTAAATAATTTATCATTAAAAAATAAACAGCTATATTATTGAAACATGTGTAATTTTTATTTTACAAATTATACATGAATTTTAAATTCTATTAAATTAATAGAATAGTCTCGCGGAATTTTAAATTCTATGAATTTCTTGGAAAATATTTTTGCTCGAAAACATCAAACGATTACTTCAATTTTAAGAAAACACCTTTTATTTTTCATTTTTCTCTCTCTCTTTTCACTTAATTTCATCAAAACTAAATTATTTTTGGAATAAATTTAACCAGTTCATTCTACAATCTGAAATATGATGATAGAAAAAACTGTACATTTGTGTTTTATATTCTGAAAGCAATTTGCAAAATTTAAAGTAATTTGCATAAACAATATACACGCATACAATTCATTCATGGAATGAACAAAAAATATTGGCCATATTGTTTTCGTCACAAAATTAAGGACATTTTATAGTGTAATTTATAAAGATGGAAACATATTATAAAAAAACGTCCAACTTTTGATGATTCCAAATTTAGTTTAATTATATTATGAAGACCTAAAAATATGTTGTTAGAATAAATAACAATTTCTATTTCAAATATTTTAAGATAATTATAAAGCTTTGATTTATAAAAAGGATATAAATATTAGAATCTTCGAAATTTTACATTAGAAAATATAACATGAACGATCAAAAACAAGAACGAACGAAAACAGATAAAAATTATATTAAATTAAAATTTCTATGCATCTCTGAAGATAAACAACATTTAGCAAACTTTTTTGTCGAAATTTGTCAAAAAAGTACAGATAAACAATTCTTAAACAGACAATTTAAGAATTTCTTTACCGAGTGCATATTCGAAGAAAAATTTAAATAAGTTTGCTGAGTACAAAATTTAATTTTTTCTATTAGAAAACTTTAAAAACAATCACAGCGTGTGCCAGGAAAAACAGAAGTTTCGCAATCACATGAGGGGGGGAGAAAGGAAAACTGTTTCACTTTCAAGGTCACAGCTGTGCTTCATGTCTAGAATATTACAGGAATTTCAGTCTTTGTTGAAGATCACGAAAGCTACAAAATGAGAATAATGACAAATGCAAATGTAGTTTCTTTGGAACACGCGATTTATATGTCGATTTATATACGTAAACGAAGTCGAACTTCAGATTTCACGGAAAATGCATTTTCTAATTTATTTTTCTATGAATATTAAGTTTCCAACTTGTTTCAAATTGCCTGCTATCTGAAAGGATTCTTTTGGTTTTAAAGTTCTTGTTCAGATTTTCTGCATGGCAACAGTGAATTCGAGTTCTATCTCTTTCAGAAATATATGAAATCTTAAAATATCTGCAAGTCATTAATTTCTTTTTTCTCAAAGTTACATTTATGTATTACAAAATTAAGTTTATAGGAATTGCCATGACTCATTAAGAATAAAAAAGAGGCAGCAGGGAAAGAACGATTTAGTGAAATTTCATTACGTAGAATTCCGGCTGCAAATTAAAATTGCATTCTAATTTACTGCTTCTTGATATCAGTTTTCTTTTTTATAATTTTATTTTATTTTTATAATATTTGGTGTTTTTGAGCATTAAAAAAATTGTGAATTATTTCTGCAATCGTTCAAAAAAATTCAATATAACAAAAAAATAAAATTTGAAAAACAGTATCTTTCAACCATTTTACCTTGAAATAAAATTGCAAATCAGGCTGTGTAATTATTTATTTCATTTAAGAATTAACATAGTTCATTCTTTATAAAAATACTTTTTTTTTCGCTTGGAATAATCTAGAACAGATTTGATCACACTAATGTGTATTTTCGTTTAAAGGATTAATGTTGTGGTTACTTTTTAGTTAAATTTATTTTGCCATAAAGTTCTCACTTTTTAATTTAATATATTAATTTTGTCACTCTGATTTAATACACTTTTTAAAATAAATTGTACTTATGCTTATGACCACACGATAGAAGTGAAAGCTTCTGATTTATTCTGTGTAAAAGAATCCAATTGTTCGGATGTACAGTAAGACCCCGCTTAACGCTGTTTCGCGGCTTAGCGCTTTTTTATTTCAACCCGGGGATTCTCCGAAATTGCTCGCAGCGCTACGGGGATTCCCCGAAATTGTAGGTTTCAAAATATGTACATAACATTTCCGAAACAGTGTAGTTGTGTTTCTTGTTTGATGCGGTGTTGTACGGACGCATTTTTATCATTTGAAACATTTGTTGACATTATTGTAAATTTAAATTTATATAATACTATAACGATTAATACAGTGACAAATATGATCTTTAGTTTTTATCATGGTTGATAATGAAAAACAAGAAAAGAAAGCAACCAGAAAAAAGCATTTCACTGGAAACTAAAATGCAAGTGATTAGAAGATTAGATTCTGGTGAACGTCAATCTCAAATTAGTGCTGCATTGAATTTCGCAACTTCAACAAGATACCTTCTTGACAAAAAGGCAGAAAATTGGAAACACAGAATAGATTGAATCATCTGACTGTCTTAGAATTTTATTTGTTTTTATATGTATATATATTCGCGTTTATATATTGTTTTTATTTTTGTAAGAAATAAAAATGTTTGGTTTTATTTTTATTAAAAAAATACATAATTATTAAATTTAATACCTAAACAATTTTCTATCCATCTTCCCCTAACCCCATTATTTACATGTTAAGATAGCCTCGTTTAGCGCTGTTTCGCATTACGCTCTACTTTGATGGAACGTATCTCCCGCGTTAAGCGGGGTCTTACTGTACTACGTTTTCTTTTTCGACATTTTCGTATGCGGGAGTTAAGTAATTCTCTTTTTGGTGCCCACATTCATAGGTGGATTTATTTATTCTATCCATTTTCTATAAAGGGTAATGCTTAAATAACTATGCATTCTAATAAAAAATACAAGAGTTTTTCGATTTAAATGTCAATCAGTCAAAATATTTAAATATATTTATATGTAAATTATTTATGTAGATTATATTTATATAATATATATATTTATATGGTACTTACGTACTATCACAACTATGCCAACTTTCAACATACTTTGCCAAGTTGGCAACCCTAATTTCCTATGTGTCGTACGTGCTGAATTGGCCACCATGGGCTTCCTTTCATATAGTGTCCCATATACCGTTGTGATAATATGTAAGTGTCGTGCCGTATTCTATGTAAGGCTAGGAAAACTTATGCCCTAAGAGCCATTTACTTTTCTTAAAATTCTCTAAGCAAACAAAAGGAAAAAATTCGTACTCTTTCAAAATTAATGTTTTTATTTTCTCGTGATCTCTTAGTTGTCATCACTAATATAAACCAAAATATTGGCATCTTTCTCGACAATTACATTAAAATTTCCGATTTTAATTCTTTTGGCACATTTTCATGCTCTAATACGTTCTTTCTACTGAATCAAAAAACAGATCTATGTTTCGTTTCTTCTTATTTTCGATCTCCTACATAAGAATAATCTTTTTTTTTTTTTTCAATTATTTTCACTTGCTCTCCTCTTCTTTCGCTCACTCGCTGGAGTTGAGTGGAAGTTGGTTGCATGAAAGTAATGTTTAAATAAAGAAAATAAAACTTCACGGAAAAAAAGCAAAAAATTTTTAATTCAAAACTAAATAAGCGTCACCCACCCGAGCACGATTGCCGACAGGAGCCGAGTAAATCCGATTGAGCGTAACGCAGCCGAGCCTGACGCTTCATTTGGATTCACTCTTCAGCAAAAACGCCTGAAAAAGTTATCACTTTAAAAATTTAAGATATGACTCGTAATAAATAAGAGAGAAAACGTAGTTCTCTGTTCGTGCAAAAATTCCACATAGAAATATAAGCGTTTGGTATAAATTAATGATATGAAAGACATTAACTTTCAACTAATATAGTAATGAAAAAGACCCTTTTTACACTTAAATGTAATGAAAAAGTCACTTGAATGAATATAGATTTTTTTTAAAAAAAGTGACCCTATCCAATTACTCGTACAACTATCCACATTATGAAGCATTTTACCTTATAAGAAAATAAAAACACATTTTAGATATTTCACGAAGAAATGGTAGAGTCAATTCAAACTTTTCTGCTGCATGGTTTAATTAGCTATTGGATGTGGAAAGAAGAGAGAGTGTCTACTCAATTGATAGTGGTTCAAAGTTACATGATGTATCGTCTGTGTTTGTTGAACTTCTGAGAGCCAGTAAAAAAGATAAAATCAACAAACTATTTCCTATATATACAGTAACGAATCATGTCCTTTAAAATGCATCATAAGAAATATTACATCTGATGTTTGCAAGAAATATAGGGATCTCTTAAACATATCGAGTTTAGAAGATTATTATGGAGATAAAATGGTAAGAAAAAAAAAAGATGATGAGATGAAGAGATATTAAATCTCGTCCTAATGTCTTTGAGTTACAGCCAGTACCTCAGTATTACACTCATGTCCATAAATAAAGGATAATGTCGGCTCAAACAAATAAAGGCTCAAAAACAAAACAAACGTAACATATTCATTTAGTCCATTTATTAAACAAAAGATAAAATACAAAAAAAGATGGAATATATATGATACCATTCATAAAAACTACGATTTTTGCTCTCTGGAGCAATTATAAAAAAATACCTCCTGTACAACAATTTAATATTACACTGTTGGCATGATGATTAATATGTTGTATGTCTACCATGCGATGAAATACAGTCCGTACAACGCCTAGGCATGGTGAGTATCAAATTATCGAGCTTATCTTGGATCAGACAGCTCCACTCAACAAGCAATGCTCACAGAAGAATTTGGCCTGCCATGGTTCCGATTCAAACATGTAGATCTGTTCTGGAGACCACAGTATAATCCCCCCCTCCTAAAAACGAGAAATCCTGCACCCCGTAACGGTGCGGTCAATGATATAGTCTTAATGGTAATGGGCATCTGGCGTACTTCATATAAAAATCCGACGTGTAAATCAGACTCATCGGAAAACATGACACTAGCCAGCTGTGACGATGTCCACACACAATGCATGTTCTCTACTTCAGGCTACGCTGCTGCCGACAGCGAGTTGCCGTGAGTGGAACACATTTCAATGGCCTGATTAATATAGACTAATATGTCCCAAACGTCAGTACACGATTTGCCATGAAACTATCGAACTCTTGGCTGCAGATAGCTGCAAAGACAGGTCTGATGCCGTCATGTGCATTTATTCTCTGTATGATTAGTTAGTTTTAACTGTATTATGCGATTATGCATCAAATTATTGCATTAATTTCTGCATTTTGATTTTTTTACAATGTATATCTTGTTCTCAAATAACTTATTTATTTATATAAATTTATTCTCATTATGTTTAATTGCACAAAATGAAAAGTTTTAGGTTTATCAACTTTTTGCTGTACATTTGAAATTAATGGCCTTGTAAATATTGCACCATTATTCCATGGAATATCAGCTAATAACTTATAAATGTGATAAAAAATCGATTTGAAGAAATAGCAATGCGCATAGAATTTCTTCTCAAAATATTCGTAAAACGTAACCCTAAGCGTCAGTTTCTCATTGCATACTGCTTACAAATCAAGCACGAGAAATTCCAATAGCACGAGTTTACCCCAGTTTGTATAAGTACATTTACGTATAAACACCCGCGTAAAAATTCTTGTGTTTACATTAATACTTTCCAATCCATTCATTAGTATTACATTTAGTTTTATCTGCTATTTTCTAAGAATGAAAATTCTTTCTGCTTACGTAATCCGTTGGTCATATACCTTACTATCGTTACCACACATGCATTGATAAATTCTGACGACACGGGCTTCATTTTATTAATAGATTTGGACGACCTTAAGTTCTCCTATTCATTTCGTTAATAACCGCTAACAATAATTCCGTACGAAAGAATAATTGCAGAAAAATAGGCCGTTCATAAGGTACACGCCCACCTTAACAAAATGGCTCTACCCGCGAAGTAAAAGAACAAAAAAAATGGCGATCTTCTCATTAATGAATAAAGGACAATAAATGAAAGTTAAATGAATGTGACCTCAAAGGAGTTTTAGCCGTTTCCGACGATCATTGGGAAACTTTTTCCGTTCCCCAAATGACTTTGCAACAGCTAAGAAGCGGTGATCAAGTTAAGATGGAATTTAAAGAATGCTCGTCGGTCTGTGTCAACATTTAAGAATGATTAGGGTTATATTTGTTGCTTGGCAGCTTTTGTAATTTCAAAAAGCGTTAAGAGAAGTAATCATTTAAGTGTGAATATTTTTTTAAAAGAAATTGCTCTGTATTAAATGGCTTCTACAAGTCAAATTATATTGCCGAAATAGTTAAATTTCATTAAAAAAAGAACAATATAAGGGGTTCAGAAATAAAAAACTCATAAGTAAATATAAGATACTATTTAACAAATTAACTTTATCCGAAACAGGTCTATGCTTTCCTTGAAATTATACATATAATCTCATTCGCGCGCGCGCGCGCGAGCTTATGTTCAAGTAACCTTAAATACAAAACTTTTTTAATTGGGTAACTAAAAATTATCTGATACTATTACAAATTATTTTTATTATTTGCACTACAACAAAGAACATTCTACCATTTTTAGTGAAGTATTTATATTATATAATAAAGGACTGCAATATAAAATCAATGAAGTAGTTTAAGTGTATATTGTTAGAGTGTTATGGATAAATACAGTATAAATAATCTCTAGCAAATCTTTCACCATTTTAGAGCAATTTTTTAAGGTATCCGACTACGTTCGGAACCGTGATTTTAAAAAAGCGCATAAATGGATAATTTTCATGATATTTAGTGTCACTTAGATTAGAATATATGTATAAAATTGTTTTAAGGACATTTTGACAAAAAAAAATTATTTAAATATAAAATTTTGGCAAAAAATTAACTTAGAATAATCTTTTTTCAAAATGTTCTCCTTTTATAAAAAATGCTTCTAAAATAATAATATTTCGCGCGCGCGCTTATATAAAGTAAAGACTTCTCCAGAGAGTCTGAACTAGGATTTTTGAAAAATTCACATTATTTTCAGAGTTACCACCCATTGAAATAATTATCGGTGTTTTTTCTTAAAATTGCTCTCTTCTGTTGTCGTAAAATATGGATAAACCCACTTCTAAGTTATATATTTCAAAAATTCCAGTTGAGCCTCTATAGAGAGGTCTGAGTTATATAAAGGCAAAATATTACTATAGTAAAAGCATTTTTTACAAAAGGAGAATATTTTGAAAATGGGTCATTCTATGCTCATTTTTAGTCGAAATATTGTACTTAAATAATTTTTTATTGTGATACTATTCTTAAAACAATTTTATATACATTTCCTAATCTAAGTGTCCCGAAATATCATAAATATTATCCATTTATATGGTTTTGCAAAATCACGGCTACGAACGTAGTCGCGCGCGGATACCTTAAATATATATATATTTATAAAAGAGAAATATTTACTTGGTTAAAATTAAATAAAATATATTTAAGTAATTGAAAAAAAAACACTAATGTTTGTGATATAGTTTTACGCAACATTTCATTTCTTAAAAGATAGCTGTTGTTGTTTTAAAAAAAAAAAAAAATGGGGGGTGGGGCTACAATTAAGTTTTTTTGTGTGTGTGTTCATATGAAAGGGCACATAATTTTGATAAAATCATGCGAAAAAGAGCTTTTTAAGAACTTTTCACACTCTACTTGCATTGTTTTGACGTTGAATATACTGAAGCATAGTCTAAAAGATGGGAAGGATCTGAATGAAAAATTTTAGTTAATTTGATGATGAAGGTGTAAAACAGAATCGAAATATATGAGAAGTCTTCAAAACATTCAATACCCCTCTTATATATATATAGTAAATATATAGAAGTCTCTATGATATTTATAAAGTTTATAGGGAATAAAAATAGGATTTTTAATCCATAAAATTATTTGTTGTTCAAGAAGAATGGCGAATAAAATGATGTCGTGACAGTTATGCGGACAATGTCATGTGGAATAGTGTATCACAAAGGAAAAACATACATAGTTCAATTTTTTTGCGTGCGAGATTTTTTTGAATGGATTGGAAAAGAGAGAGTGCCCTTGAAGAGGACGATGAAAAAATAAAGAGGATGCGCTGTCACACAATATTTTATAGTTTTTTTTTCTGCTTCAAGTCTTTTTGAGAAAATGTTTAAAATATCAAGCAACATTTCGTGCATAAAAACTAACCTGTGATCAAATCGAGAGAGAGAGAGAGAAGCCAGTTATCGAAATGAAAACAACAACAACAACAGAAAACAGATGTAAACTAATATTGCTTTTTGAATTTTTACTTTCGCTCTTAAAAGCAATGCTGGATTGTTTGCGATGGACCTCATAATTTTGAATCTAGGTCCATTAACGTGGACAGCACCTGAGCTCTGGTATCCCTTTCTCCAGACATTTCAACATGATGACTTTGAGTCACGACAGATCAGGTCCCGAACTCACAACTTACCTGCCACTAGTTCGCTACCATAACCACTCAATTAGAAAAAGAGAAGTGAAGTACTATATTCTCTAACAGTATAATTGTAAAATTTGTTTTATTTCTCAGTTTAAAGCAGTGGTCTTCAAATTTTGTCGGCTCACGGAACACTTAGAATTTTTAGGTGTTTGAAGGGTGCCCTATCCTACCCTTAGAAGAACATATCTTAATATAAAATACTTTGCGTATAAATACTTTATTTTTAAAAAATAAAATATTGGATGTTCAATTAAAAATCTTTAGTATAGCATTAATGTGTGTAATTTACTCATTAATAACATTTATTTTGGGCTTTAAGAGTTCACTTACCCAAACATTATATTTAGTAACTGGAATAACATGTCGCGTAAGACATGCACATGTGCTTTTTTATCACTTCTGTGCTTTTTATCACACTTTTGTTGAGGATGATCTTTTGAACGGTACCAGTACTCACGTATCCAAAGAAGTAAAAATTGTTAGGAATTTCTTAAAAGAAAGAGTGTCCGCCATCTTAGTATCCCTAGTGGTCAAGGTAACGGACTCGTGGCTGGCGTGTCAGGAGTTCGAGCCTAGTACCGCTGAAGACCCGCCGTGCAGAAGGGGCCGATTCCTCTTTTTGGTTGTCGAGGCTCAAATGTGTCCTCCCGTTGGTATTGTGAGATAGTTAGGAGAGGGTGGTGCCAGCTCAGGTATCGTCCTCGTTACTTGATAATGGTTCAAAATTACGAGGTAGATCCGCATCGACAAAAGCCCTGGTGTAGCTAAATAGTGCGATGTTAATATTCACTCAGTCCGCCATCCTGGTGGGAGGTGTGACCCGCGTTGGAAAACATGGATTTAGATCAGTGATACTCACTGACGTAGCTAGTCCTGAGGGGGCCCTGCATCGAACTTTCGTTGAGGCCCTCTTTTGGACCTCTTAATAGTTTACTATTTGCGTGTTAGGGCTCCTGAAGCTTGAGGGCCCCGTATCATTGATACGGCTGATACGGTGATAGCTACACCCCTGATGATGCTCAACCTGTAGCCCGCAGGCCGCATGTGGCCCATCGGCCTTTTCTGAGTGGCCCGGTAATGGTTCATTGCACTAAGAAATTCAATTATTAGAGAACAATGTACTAAATTCTATCAATAAGCAATTAAATCTATCAATTTGTTTTCTTTTACTGTAGAATGTAAGCAAAAGGCTTGGTCAAGGATGAAAGAAAATCGAAACTATCCCGAAACTCGGTGTAAAAAACGCATAAAAGTAAACAATTTTTTGTGTGTTTTTGATAGAAAGGTCAATATATTGTGTAAAAATAAAAGCCAAAAATGAGTTTAAATATTTTAATCAATTTTGCTTTGTCCAATATTGCTTTGGTCTTATATTTTGTTTTTTTCCACTACCCTCATGTTGCGGCCCGCGTGAAATACCTATCATGCGTGTGTGGTCCAGCGGGAAAAAAGGTTGAGTACCCCTGCTTTAGGTATTCGTGATTATACGAATTCCGTGGAGATAGGAAATCTACTTTGTATACACATTTATAATTTTCTTTTCGAATTTTTTTGACTCGTAAAACCCCTAGATATGCCTTGTGGAACCCCAGGCTTCCGTGGACCGTGGAACACAGTTTGAAGACCACTGGTTTAAAAATTATGATTATGAAAACAATATTTTAAACAAAAAAAGTTACAAAAAAACTAGTCAAATGTTTTGAAAACGAATTTTTTTTTTTTAAATTCAAAATATTGGATGCATTGGTATTAAACTTGACATTAAATCACGTAATACTAAAAATAAAAGAAATGATAGAGCTAATAAAAAAAAAACGCTACCTAACAAGAATCTGGAATCTGAAGAATTTAGGGTAATTTTACATAAATATAAATTAGGTTAAATCGAATGCAAATTTTTTCCCGTCATTACTCATACAGATTTTTTCTCATGATTTTACGGACAAGTCGTGCTTTTATATAGCTAAATAATTTTTAAATGTAACAGAATAACATTTGTTTATCATTGATTGCTGCATAAAGTGGAAAGTATTAATGCAGGATTTTATTATACATACTGATTGTACATCCCACATGAGCCAGTATGTAACTTGTAAGATGACATGCAATCTAATCGAGTGTCCTCGCGCAGCTTTTTTCCTTTATCGAGATGGTGGGAGATCATGATCTAAACACATACGACCAGGTGGACTGTCTGGATATTGGGTGTGGTCAGTAAGTTTTCCGTGTGTTCGTAAATAAATTATATAAATTAAGGCTGTAAACATCTCTCTTTGTAATAGAGTTAAATTATTTCACTACCAACCTTTCTATATTGTTTTTACTTTATCTGTATTTTCTTTCAATCGATAGGCACTGTTTAACTGGAATAAATCTAAATTACCACTATTATCTGGTATTCATAATTATTTGTACAGTGACACATAAATAAATGTAGAAATTTCAATTTCAGAAAAATTTAAATAACACCCGTAAAAACGAGTTTATTTATAAACATGGGGTTTTTTTTCCAAACTTCACACTTTGCGTAACATAATTTTTTTACACCTTAAATTTTAAGAGCAAAAGGGAACGTTGAGTTAAATAGAATTTATTAAATAATTAGCTTTAGTAATTTAATTATACGAGAGAATAGTTTGACTTGTTGGTTTCAATATTCAACTGTTTCACATTGTAAACAATTAGAATTATGAGTAAAATTTAAAATTTTTATTAATTATAAATTAATTATCGTATTATCATCCAAAACAATCGTGTATAGAAAATTTCAGATCAATTGTGCGCCTTAAAATGCGAGAAAAAAGTTTTAAAGTTTTGATCCAAACACAACTACAATATGGGAGGAAAACCTCATTAAAAATAAAAGCAAATTTTCAAATAGGAGGGTATTTAAACGCGGGTGTGATTTAAAAAGCATTAGTTTACATATATATAATAATTCTTTTTGTACTTATAAATATATTTTTTAATACCCCTCCTCACATACTTTTTTGAAAAAATCATGAAAGTTGAATTGCTAGGAAACATTTCAGGATATTTCATAAATAATTTCCTTTTGAGAAAATTTTCGTAAGTTTTCTAAGGACAGCAATATTGGCTGTTCAATAAAAATGTCACTCAATTATATTGAACCAAGTACTATACATTGAGCAGTAGAAATGTACTAAACTTTTCCCTTGAAATTTATCTGAAGTTTTAAATTCGGAACTCAATCGAGTTTAATTAAAACTATCAAATTTTCTAAAATTATTTAAGATAATTTTTTTATTCAATCAACTTGCCTTATATTTTTATCTCAAAATTTTTAAATTTATATCTATCATATTCTTATGCTTTTACTGAACCCCAAAATTGAATCGAGGAATTAAAAAAAGTGTTTTACAGAATTCTAAAACCCCTTAATTTCAAACAAAGATTTATCAAGAATTCCATAGCTTATATTCTTATTACCTGTCTAATTTCAAATTAATCCGTGCAAGTGTAAAATAATACCTAATCGGCCTTATTGGTCTTTTATCAAAATTTCTGAAAATTTTGAAAAAAAGCCAAGGAATTTAAATGTTTTCTAATACTTAGTGAAAACAATATAAATTCAAAATCAATATTTATATAAATGAAAAAATAAATAAATAATTCTTGCTGAATTTATCTATTGAGGAGAAGAAAATTCGGATGAAACCAATGTAGAAAATCATATTACTAAGGATTTTTAAAAAAGTCCTTCAACTAGGCTGAGTTAATTTTTAGTAGCACAGGCTTAAAATGTTCTGAAATATCATTCATTAATAAATAATAGAATAAAAATATCTAGAAAGTTGTTCACTCCCTTTGGAGATTAGTTAAGTATTTATTAGAAGCGTTTTTTAAAAAGACGAAGAAATATTGACAATACCATCTTATCATTTATCACTTCAGAAATACTGGTTACATTGAAGTCCACATCTTTCTAATTCTCGTTGGCATCCTCTGACATTATGAACTATCATCAACAAATAATCCAAACTTTCTTCGTACAAGATCCATTCTTTCCGAACATTTCCAACCATTGCTCTCCAAATTATCTGTCCTGGATAACACTATCATTTAAGGATCATTGTTTTCATCTTTTTAACGTCTAATATATTCAATCCTTATTGAAATCTCTCGATCACTTTTTTCCTTTCCTGAAAATTACACAGTAAGGTATTATTTTAAGCAACACACATTTCAGAATCAATTGGACTAAGTGGTTATGAGTGTCCATAATCTGAATAAGCTATCAGAAAATCAGAAGAATTTTTTCTTTTCCACTTTCAATTTATCTCAAAATGTATTTTTTTTTATAGTTGCCTACAGTTCAGCAGTTCTAAGATTCCAATCAACGCGGCCACCCTTCATGCAGGGACGTCTTAAGACTCTTTGAGGCACTGGGCCCAGAGAAATCTTAAGATTTTTTGAGGCCCTGGGCCTCTATGCAAAAGTAGGTCCTACCTGAGATCTTTAAGGTATCCGACTGCGTTCGGAACCGTGATTTTGTACAAAAGCGTATAAATGGATAATATTTATGATATTTAGTGTCACTTAGATTAGAAAATGTATATAAAATTGTTTTAAGAGTAGTATTACAATAAAAAATTATTTAAGTACAATATTTTGACAAAAAATGAACATAGAATGACCCATTTTCAAAATATTCTCCTTTTGTGAAAAATGCATCTATTATAATAATATTTTGCCTGAATATAGCTCAGAACTCTCTACAGAGGCTCAACTAGAATTTTTGAAATATATAACTTAGAAGTGGGTTTATCCATATTTTACGACAACAGAGAGGAGCAATTTTAAGAAAAAAACGCCGATAATTATTTCAATTGGTGGTAACTCTGAAAATAATGTGATTTTTTCAAAAATCTTAGTTCAGACTCTCTGGAGAAGTCTCTACTTTATGTAAGCGCGCGCGAAATATTATTATTTTAGAAGCATTTTTTATAAAAGGAGAACATTTTGAAAAAAGATTATTCTAAGCTAATTTTTTGCCAAAATATTGTATTTAAATAATTTTTTTTGTTAAAATGTCCTTAGAACAATTTTATATATATATTCTATATATTCTAATCTAAGTGACACTAAATATTATGAAAATTATCCATTTTTGCGCTTTTTTAAAATCACGGTTCCAAACGGTCGGATGCCTTAAAAGCAGACAGTATATATAGCATCTATTGTCAAATACTCGTTCAAACGTTAATTTGAAACAAATAAATGCACGCAACTCACAAACTCAGAAACCTAGGCTCAAATCGGCACGACTGATAGAACATTTCTATTAAATGAGTTGAATGATTGTTTATGATATTAGGCCTAGGCCTGTAGACATTTACAACAGTCATCACTTAATAATAGTCTTACCACTTTTGCCAGTTGACATGCAGTTTGAAATTCCCTGCTTTTCGAAGAAAGTGCACGGGAATAATATTTGACATTAAAATTATCCGGATCACAGTCGAGAACGAAACGAGCCTCCCCCAATAGCGAGGTCCTGGGTTCGGGTCCAGTTGGCCCATGCCTTAAGACGTCCATACCTTTATGTACCAGCCTGACATTGCGGTCCTTCAAGACTTTGGACACCCCACCCTGACTCCTAATACATGGCCGAGTGATTTAAAGGCTCCTCAATAATTCGAAAAGACTTTCTCTGCTATTTAAAAAGACTTTTTAAACACTGTTAGAAGTCAATTTTTTAAAAAAATATTACGTTATAGCAACGACTATATAGATGCAAACAATAAAAAAAATGAATTAATAATCAAAATACATCTTCTAGCAGAGTTTTTTCATAAGGGGCACTTTAATGAGATCTAGTCTAGGGTGGCACATCTGTCCTTTTTCCAGAATTTGAGTTTTAAAAAAGGGGGAAAATTTAACATTGAGAGCCCTTCGGGGTTTCCCCCCTTAAAAGACGCGGGGGCCCCCAGGGTCCGTGAACTCATTTTAAGAACCGTGCGGGGAAGGAACCCAGTGATGTCTTATGGGTGAATAGAACATTCAAAATGATTATTTAACATGAGATAAAAAGACAGAGGCATTCATTCACATTTGGAAAAAAGGTATTTCACATCACCAAGTGCCGGCTGGGTGGCGTGGTTGTTTGTCGCTGGCCTTCTGCACCTAAGGTTGCGGGTTCGACCCCGGCCCAAGTCAGTGGATTTTCATGATGCAGAAAACTCGACAGCGTCCTTTCGTTTGATTATAGGCGTAAAAGATCCCTATATGTCTATTTGGGGGTGCTCTCGTAAAATTTTATTCTATCGGTTCGTTTGTCGTATGGGGAGGAAACTGGCGTCAAAATTACGTGTGGCGATTGATATTCGCCTGTATGGTGCCGCACTGATAAGAGATACCAGCTTCCGGGGGAATGTCTGGGGCTGAAAATTTCCAACCGCAGCCCATTAGAAAAAAAAAATGAAAAACAAAAAACATCACCAAGTTTTTTTCAAAGTCAAACGTTCTAGATTCCTCTTTTGCTATCAACTCGTAAACATTAAAAACTTTTGTAAAAAAGCATCAAGAACCGGCATGAACAATGGATTATAATTCATGTTTAAATCCACGGAATTAAGATTGCACAAGTCTTTTGAGCAAAGTTCAATGCATTCGAATGCAATTAATTTCAAAGTTTTTGTTGAGTGGCGTGTGAAATTTTTTTCTGGAAAAACAGACAACAGGAAATATACTTTTGTTAAAACATGACGTAATGACAAACACCCCAACGCCTGTGCCTAGCGGTTTGTATGTTCCAAGGTCATAACACAAACGATCGGATACTCATACTTTTTTTTCTGGTTTTTCTTCTGACGAGTTTAACCTTCAAAAGCGGCCGAACACGAATACATTTTTCTGTGATTTGAACACTTTCATTTGTAATCCGCTTGAGTTGGCACGAGTATCTGCAGGTTTTGAAATCGAGAAAAGTCTGCAGCAATAACACAAACATCTGATGTTTAAATAAATTAATTTTGCGAGTAAAATAATTTTAAAAAGTAATAAAAAAAAAATTTCTTAAGTCAATTCCTACTTAGATCAACAAAGAAAAAGTTTTATTTTAGATATTTTTTATTACAATTAATATAAATAGGGATATACATGTGACAGAAATAAAAACATTAAGTGGTAATTAATTTGTATTAATTATCTTTAAAAAGTATTAAAAGTTTTACAAAGCCCCAAAAAATGATGCCAACGTGGCTGTATTTGGTAATTTTTTGAATAATTAGTTTTAATCAATTTTTTTTATTAATTATAATTAAATTACTGCATTGTCACCCAAAAAAATTAAACATATATAAAATTTCAGCTAAATTGAGCGTTTTTAAAAGGTATTTTATTAACGATTGAAAATTTCCAAGATAAATAAATAAATAAATATATAGAAATTTTGAATTTAATAGTGGGAAATTTGGGAATAAAAAACCGTTCAAAAATTTCTGTTTTTGAATGTGAGAGGATTGGAAATTTTGGTTGTTTAACAACGATTAAATAAGAAAGAATTTGCTTTGAAATATTGTTTCTCATAAACCAAGGTGACCATATTTCTAAGTTTGAAATTTTGACGTTTTATAAATAATTTTTTCTAACAAATAAATTATTTTATTGTTATTGCTTTCTCTTTTTAATCGTATAAAAAGTCCGAGCAATTTTCATCAAAATTTATACCTTAACTCATACCTTCCAATTGTTTACTTTAAGATGTGTCTTATCACTAGTCTAAGAATTCTGTTACATAATGCTTAATTGTTAATTCGCATTAGTCCCAAAACTATAATTAAAAAATGAATAATTTTTTTTTTTTTCATTTTTAAAAATTAAAATATAATACAAGGTTTTTCCAATTCCCTTGGCAAACTTATGGTAAAAAGAAAAAAACGAACACGAAAAAAAAAACATTTAAAAGAATACAGGAATAATTCAAGTTTTTTTTAAAACCTTGGTTTCTATGGTGAAAAACCTTGTTTTTCATGGCGGGGGGGCGGAAAATGTTAGGTTTCCCCTGAAAAGTCAGGTTTTGCCTTTAATATTTTATAAATTGGTTAAATACGTACTTGGCGTCAGTCAGGCTTTGGGCCCCCTAGAATCCTGACCCTTTTTCAATGTGGGGTGTACATTACGCCACTGTTTCACGGCATACAATGCATACGATGTCTGCCACATTCTACTCAACATGGTACTGTCAACGTTATTGACAACACGTGTTATAATTCATGCAGTTTTTCTACATCACACGGCAAAGAGAGGTACGAAAATTTGGTCAAATGTAAAAGACCAAGTTTTCAAATAAAAAGGATAACACTTGCTGTCAATAGTTGATAGTACCATGTTGAGTATAGTGTGGCAAGAATTGGATTACCGCATTGGTGTATGCCTTGAAACGATGATTTCACACATAGAACACCTATAAGGTATGTAAATAAAACTTGAATTATTCCTGTCTTCTTTCAAATGTTCTTTTTTGCTGTATTCGTCTTATAGTTTTTTTACTATATCTCTTCAAAAAATGGATGTGAATTATGAATAATCCTGTATTTTTAATATTTAAATAATAAATCAAGATAAAGTATTCATTTTTAAACAAAATAATAAATTTAGTAACCCTTCGAAATTATTTTGAGAAAGTAGCTTTATATTTCCCTGAAGTATAAATATTTCCTAGAATATCATTTTTTTTTTGGACCTTATAAAAGTCTGCAATTTTTATCAAAATTTATTTTGGTTATTAACATACCCTTCAAAGTGTTCACTTTAAGCTATGTCTTATCATTTATTTAAAATCTGTTTACAATGCTCAGTTGTAGCATTAGTGACAGGAAGACAAAAGAAAAACTCTGGCATTTTTTCAAAGGTAAACGCTAGATGGAAAAAGAAAGAAAACACACTCTGTTTATGCGGCTGGTATGGCAAATCATCTCTTAATTTATGCTTGTGTTCTGAATTTCCTATCTACACTACTGAAATAATTATATGCATTAAAATTTTACGTTCCCACACTTTTCTTTTTAGGGGCAAATGCTTTAAATTCGGAAACAAAAACAATCGGGACAGGGATTGAAAATTCGAGATTATCCCGGGAAATTCGGAAAGCATGATCAATTTACATAAACTTTTTTGAGAAAAAATTTGTTTCACCTTGGATGTAGAATAATCTTTTCTTCCAAGATTTTTGCTGTGAAGACGGAGGATCAATTTTTATACAAAAATAAAATAATTTGCTTGGATAATTGATACCTCATGTATATAATTTAATAAATTCTTGCTTTTTTTAAATTTAATGAGCTTTAAATTAATATTAACGTATACCGCAAGGATTTACTTACGTTGTGTGATTTCATTCAAGACGGTATTAAAAATGAGCTTTTTTAATAATTTTCCAAAATTTTGAGAGAAATTGGATTGAAAAAACAAAATTCCTCATGTTTTTTAATTAACTTTCCACAGAAAAAAATTAATGGATAATGAAAAAATAAATTGCAAGCTTTGGCTGTCACCAAAATGATTCCATTGAAATCTTGAAGCTTCTTACATGAATTAACTAACTCATTAAAATGTCAACTTCTGTACACGTATGAACTAACAACTAGCTGTGCAACTAGACCAGTATAGTGGCTTTTTAGACCGAACATCCGGGTGCAGGCGGGCATTTTAGTATTCTCTTTCAATTCAAGTCTTTTCAAGGTCTTTATCAAGGGCATAGGTAAAGGAAGTTAACCTAGTACAAAAAAGTACGATTTTGTTTCTTCTTTAGTGGTCGCCTTTTAAATAGTAGTTCTTACAAAGTGAAAGGCATTTTCTGCAAGTATACAAGAAACAAATCACATATTGGATTGGGATATTTATAGGTAAAATATTTTGACATTTATAAGAGTGGGAAAAAAATGTATCAATAACACTAGAACGCGGAAACTGAACGAAACAGTTCAATCTGCTGAGCTCCATCACAACTTTTCACAGTGGCATAACGTACACCGCCAAAGCCTGACTGATACCAATTACGTATTTGGTCTTGGACAGTGGCGTAACGTACACCCCCACATATATATTGCGGGGGGTCTAGGGATTCTAGGGGGCTCTAAAACCTGACTGCCGCCAAGTAACTACCCCTTGTAAAATACAACTTGGGGCTCTAAATCTGACTTTGCAGGTGGGCCCAAATGTTCTCCGTTACGCCACTGGTCTTAGAGCCCAAAATCTAACTTTTCAGAGGGCCCCTTATACTCTCCTTTATGCCACTGGCTTTTTATTAATAATAATATTAAAAGTTTTAAGATATATGAAATCATATTGTTATAAATGTTTTATAGGCTCTTGTTAATATTTAGATATGAAAAAAAAAAGATTTTTTTTCGAAATTCCTATTTTGTGTAAGATATATTGAAACTTTCCGCTCACTTCATAGATCGTGATGTCATAGACTCTCCAGAAATTTCCAGAAGCATCCATTTGGTAGCCGTCGCCAAAAATGATACCAACTTGACTGTATCACCAATATTTCGCCAAATTTCAATGAAACGCATTTTGTCAGGTACGGCGTTGCAATTTAGTGCAATTCAGAGGAAAAGGTGATAAAGAATATTGTTTTTGGAAGGGTTCTAAATTGAAGTACAAATTAAAATGTGGAGATGAAGATTTTTTCCCCTGCTTACAATATATTGAAAAAAAAATAATAGAACTATGTAAGACATGTAAATTACAGTTTTACAATTGAAACAATAAGTATCAGCAGTTTTTAAGTGCAATAGGGGTTGGTCCAGCGTTAGCGGACAGGGGGTATCCCCTTCCCCCAGTAAATTGTAAAAGAAATGCTACAAGTTTAAAGTTATATCATTTAATACAAGATTTTAAAGAATTTTATCGAATGTATTACTCATAAAATTATGTTTTTATTAAAATTTTATAATAAACAATATTTAACTCTCACACGTAAGACATTGAGTCACTAAACTAAATAATATGTAACTTTTTTTTAAAGTATTTTTCATGCTTTCGAATTTTAAAGTGTAGTTTGAAATAAATTTAACCTGAATTAACGAACGCTCTAAGCTTCACGGGGGGAATTGGCAAAGAAACTCTTTAATATTAAGCCAAAATCAAACGTTGTTGATTATGGGTCTTACTTGCTAACAAGTAATATAAAAAAAAATTAAGTCAATTCCTACTTAGATCAACAAAGAAAATTTTTATTTTAGCTACTTTTTATTAAATAGTTACACAACTAATATAAATATGTATATACATAGGACAAAATCACAACATTAAGTGGTAATTCATTTTTATTAATTATCATTAAAGTATCATATTGTCATCCAAAACAATCGTGTATATAAAATTTCAGTTCAACTGAATGCTTTAAAACAGTGATTCTCAAAGTGGTCTATATGGACCCCAGGGGGCTATAAAGACTGAAGGGGTCGTGTCAGCAAAAAAAAAATTTGGGGGTTCCCTGAAGGGGTAAATGGGGGTCTATGATAACCTAAACAGATCATGACTTTAATTTTAAAAAAAATTTAATCAAATGTAAACGGGTTTACCCTATTTAACAGTTTTAATTTTCTAAATTTGTTTGGGGGTTTAAATTTTCAGTTACAAGGTGATAGCATAAATTTTATTTAAAAGGAAACCCTCATTTCCGTGTTTTTTTGCCAGAATCAAGTAAAAGAATATAAAACTGGACGTCTGAATTTTAACAGTTTCTCAATTTGTCACAAACAATCTAAAATGACGTTTAACCTATGTTCAACACCCCCTTTTTTCAGGTTTTGAAACTAGGTTTGAGAATGCTTTTACTGTGATAATATTATAATAGGTAATGGGAAATTTATGTTGTCCATTAAAAAAATCTGATTACAAAAAACTGATTTTAATAGCCCAAACGAAGATCTTAAAGTAAAGTTTAGAAACCCAATGTCAGCAATTTTGGCTTTAAAAAAATATACCTGTTGTTTTTTTCCCAAAATTTTAAAAATCAAGAAAGTTTTTAATTCCTTTTCCAAGAGAGGAAGAGTCTATGTGCGTGTGCCAATCACCAAAATAAAAAAAAGACAGGAAAAAAAAAGAGAGAGAGAGAGAGAGAGATTGGATACTACTAACCAAGGAGATTTGGGGTTAAATCTGAAAAATTTAAATCCAAATGTTGAAAATTTGTTATTGAAGCAACAGATTCATCCCACCAATTAAAAACATTTGTTATTTTATTCAAAATTTGATTCATACATTAATTCAATTTTCTAAATTAATTTATATATGTGTTTCTTAAGTTTTAAGCAATCTACTTTTACAGTTAGAAATATAAAACTTTTAAAGTATGTAGGGCTATACCAGCTGTCAAAAAACATTTAAGTTGATAAATTTGTAAAAATTTAATGTTAGGTAAGTAGGGGTCTACACAAAACCGAAAAAACATGGCAAGGGGGCTATGAGATAAAAAGTTTGGGAACCTCTGCTTTTAAAACTTGAGAAAAACCTTTTCAAATTTGACCAAGTCCCAAAATGGTCGCAAGTCTCCAACTGGTTTTATTTGTAATTCTTTAAATAATTAGTTTTAATTTTAATTAAATTTTTTTTTAAATTTTAATTAAATTATTGAAATTTTCATCCCAAAAAAATCATGTATATAAAATTTCAGCTCAATTGAGAGCTTTAAAATGTATTTTATTAACGATTGAAAATTCCACCAAGATAAATAAATAAACAAATATATAGAGATTGTGAGCTAATAGAGGAATTTAAAAATGAAATTGAGTGTAGCAGTAGCGATGGATTTAAATAAATTTCTGGAAAAAACAATAACATGTCACATTTACTGACTCATTAAATTGGAATTTAAAAAAATAATTAAATGGGGGGACTTTTTATTTTAACATCCAAATTATATTGTGAATTAAAAAGTCTAAAAATTCTTTTAATAAGAATTTTATAACAATGTGCCTTCTCAATTCAAATGCCTCTTAAGAATTCCATTAAAATTCTTCCGTAAATAAGAAATTGTATTCTAGAATACAAAAAAGATTGATACAACATCACGTTCAATTCGTACTCCCTCACCTCACTTTAGTTTTAATAATTAAATTGTTCAAAATATCCTTTACTCTCGTTTTTTTTTCTTTTTTGTTACCAGAAATCAGAATAAAAAGAAATACTGCAAGATATGATTGGGGGAAAATTTAGGAAATGTATGACACACCATGAGTTCATCGTCTTGAATTCATATCCCTCAGAATAACTTTTAACGACTGAGAGTGACTCAGCTGCTTCCGTCAAATCGTGGTGCAACAAGTGTCAACATATGGTGATGACGTCAGCATTGTTTTCTTTTCTACCTGTACTTAAGGGTTTCTACTTCACATTTTGCGGTCAAGTTCTGAAGTTCCTTTACGAAAACGATTTCTCATAACGCTTCGAATACAGATAGGATAAATTTCTCGAGAATTCGAATAATGTGTGAGTTGTTTGCAGCATTTCGAAAATGTTCCATTCAGTAAACATTTTTATCAATACTTATTAACAAACTGTTTGAACTAACATTTTGGAAATTTACGCTTTTCTATGTATCTCTTGTAGAGCTACATTTTACAAGTGTACTGTTTATAATATTGGAATCATAGCATATATTCTTGAAACATATTTTGAATGGTTCAAATTTTTTTTTAATGTTAAATTAAACACTCGATTTTATTTTTGAGCGAAAGAATTATTATTTTTTTTCGATATTGAAAATAATAAACACAGCTTAGCAAAAAGAGAGAGAAAAAAAAAGAGTCTCTTTAGTCAACAACTACTTTAGATAGTTGTATTCTATTAATAAATTAAATATTTTGAAATTTTTAAAGTATCTGTCAAAATCTCTACCGAAATTGTAATTATTGAATTAAAACTTATTTTAATAAATATTTTCTTTTTGCATTATATTTGTTCTGAAAGTTTTATTAAATATTTAGATTTAAACAACATATATAAATTCATTTTTTTAGAATGATAAATGTCAAAACACTTATACTCTGTATATATAGAGAGAAAAATCATTTCAATTTCTATTCTGAACGTAGATGCTATATTCTCTTTTCCTTCTCCACATTATAAATATATATATATATTTTTTGTCACTTATCTCATTTGCAATTCTAAATTACGCAGTGAGGTGAGATCAATTATCGTTAAATACGAACAAAATGATGTCAAATTTGCCAAATTATTTCATATCATCTGTCGTCACTGCTTCTTTACCGTGTGAAGTAATGGTACGATTAACTATTATAAAACAGATGTTTCTATAAGCTCACGGACATTAAACAGTAATTAACACAGTAATTACAATTGTTTTACTATGAGCATTAATTTAATGAATCAATAATTTAATACAATTTCCCTCATGATAGACAAAATATTAGATGGGTATGTATGGCATTAGTGTTATAAATAAAAATGTGGTAATAACTGACGGCGTTTTAAAAAAAGAACTTTAATAAAAACTGAAATTTCTCATGTCTATACAAAACATTTTGTTACTTTAAAGCAGGCAATAGTAGAAAAAGAAATTCTTTAACACTGAAATTTGTATACAGTAAGACCCCGCTTAACGCTTTTTCGTTTAGCGCTGTTTCGGTTTAACGCTCTTTTATTTGAATTGTGGGGTTCCCCGAAATAGCACGCAGCGTTAGGCTTCCCGATATCCGAAGCAGTTTATGTGTTTCTTCTTTCCGGTGTATTATACGAAAGTATTTTTATCGTTTCAAGCATTTGTTGACGTTATTGTAAGTATAAATTTATATAATACAACGATTGCTATAGTGACAAATAGTATGATTTTTAGTTTTTATCATGGGTGATAATAAAAAAACACGAAAATAAAGCATAAAAAAGCATTTCACCAGAAACTAAAATGCAAGTGATTAGAAGATTAGATACTGGTGAACGTCAATCTCACAAATTGGTGCTGCATTGAATTTGGCAACTTAAACAATATGGACCATTCTTAAGAATAAAGAAAAAATACTGTCATCGGAAAATGTAACTACGACAAGCTCTGCTACTAGAATTACCCGTTCTAGAAATAATACAATAGAGGAAATGGAAAAACGACTTTCTATATGGATTGACGACGAAATTGAACGAAAAATGCCATTACCTTCTTGATAAAATGGCAGAAAATTGAAAATACAGTAGAGACTGAATGATCTGAAATGTAAACATACCGACTTTGAATTTTATTTATTTTTATATGCATATTCGTTTATTATGTTCTTACTGTATTTTAATCATCTCTTCAATCCGTTATTTTTCGTTTGAATTACAAAAACATTTTTGCTTTTCTTCAATGTATAAAACTAAGAACGGAGAAGAGGGGAATGACACTTTTAAAAATACATTTTAATGGCATGTTAGAAACATTCGGGTGCAGTTATTGTTAAGTTAGTTATTCAGTTAAAATCAAAAATAGTGAAAAAAACAAGTCATATACTCCAATCCAAATTTTGTTCATAACGAATGATAACAATTCGTTAGAATGTAATGATTTTTATGTGTTTCACATGGATTTTAAGTAAATACGTTATAAGTTATTTGTATACGAATAAAGAACAATTTCTGAAAAGAAAAAAAAACCCTTTCCGAAACGTTAAAGAACGACAAAATTAAACGATCTACTGAACTTGGAAATAATCAGCCTTTATCTTTTTGTGTATGTGACTAAAGATTAATTTACCTCGTTAAAATAAAAAACCTATCCATCTATTTTATTGGTGAAATACCTAGTCCTGTCATATAACTTCTTTAAATTTGAGATCGTCTACTGTGACTCAAAAGCACAGACGATTTTAAATTTCGCCATCAGAGACTGTCTGCACCATTTTCACAGAAAATTCTGATCTTTTACGCATGTTGTTTTAAATCAGACAGAACTTTAACACTTTGAACAGAAGCCTGCAGTAGTTGTTTATCTGCATCAAAAACAAAACAAAAAAGAGCCCGTCGATGATTTTTAAGGCTCTTAAACACTTAAAGACGGTAAAAAAATTATTCATTTATCGAACCAATAAGAGATTTTCTGAGTCTAAGAGCATTGCAGACCATAATATATACGTCTCGTCCAAGCCTGGTGAAAGTTCTTATCAAAGCAGTCAGAATGAGAATTCGTGAAATTCCTTGTCGAAAGAAGATACTTCTTACCAACAGACGAACGTGCCGTAAAGAACGAAAAACCTTAGAGCAAAAGGTTATTAAAAAATAACTGGTAATTTTTCTAGAATTTTAAGTGCCAGAGATACCTTAAAGCAAAAGTACCTTTTTGGCGGTATGCTCATACCGGCAACAGACGAATTCTGCATACCAACGAGAAAATTTTTGAATAATCTTTCAACCACCAAAGTAACCTTGTTACACAAAGTATGTCCAAGAAACTAAAGAGAAGAAAATATGCACGCACAAGGCTCATCGTCCAGCTTTCTCAATGATTTGATGGGGTGTCAGGTATGAAGACACGTCTCAAATTTTTAGTTTTACGAGAAAGGAGTTAAAACCACGGTAAAGATTATCAAGACACTATCTTAGAACCAACAGTGAAGTCTTTGAATGTAAACCTATTCAATGGAAACAATTGAACTTTTCAACTGAACTTGCTCATGCTCATAAGACGAAGACGACCCATCGATGTTTGAAATAAATAAACACATAAAAGCTAATATTGACTTTCCAGACATTGAAATTTGGTTATTATTGGAAGCGAAGGTGAGGTAGAAACAGTATCCCAATTTCATGTCTTAAACGTTTTTGAAGATGAGCAATGATAAAAATTCGCTATTAATTTGAATAAAAAGTGCATATAAATTTAAAGGTACTAAACTAAAACTAAGGTAAAACTAAAAAGATTTAGTTTTAAATTTCACAATAAACTTTTTAACTCCTTTGTAATTATATCAGAACTTACTAGATAACAATTATATACATAAATACATATCCATACATGATACTGTTGCCATTTTGATATAATGATAATGTAATGACTCTTCAAATGGGTCATAGGTTGGAATCTTGATTCCGTTGAATCGTCGTGTGGAGTAATGATGGTTCTGCATATCGCATTCAAATGGGCCTAAAAGCTTTAGTGGCGATATGTATAAACTAGGTGAATGAGGATACCAACTAAGGTGCCATCCTCATGATCTGATTATGGTTAAAATTTACAGTCTCTCGTCAACTTTATAATGATGCTAAATAGAATAAAACTGATATCAAAATTTTATTGCAATCACTGATTCAAAATGCCATTTAATATAAATTGTTCCAAAAATAACAGAATATTAGAATTTATTGCCAATTTTTCATTATATGTGGCGTATAATACTTCAGAATAATAACCTGTTACACTTCTTACTTTACACAATAAAGGAAATTTTAATTTTACTGAAATTCAATATCTTGATTGTAATGAAAGGTATTCAGAATATGACAGAAGGTTTAGCTAGCATACAAATGAATCGAGATGACTTGATGATTCTGCGAAAAACAAATGGTAAATTAATTCATGCATCTCTTTTTCTCTAGAGATTTCTACCGATTTATGGATGTTCCTTACAAGGCAGCTGCTCACATGAAGATTCTTTATGTATTCCAGATGTGTATTCGGTCTGTAACCTTTATTTAATTGTCAAAAGAAGACTTTGCACCTGCTCGTACCAAGAGCAAAATACTCAATAAAAAATTTCTTTCTCTCATTGTGGATAGGTTTGATGGAGCACTGAACCCTTCCTGACTTTTATATGTGTTTGGAAAACAAAGCATTTTGGAGTGATAAAATAAGATCACTAATGAATAAAGTAAATTAATAATGAAATAGAAAATCAAATGTGTGTTTAAAATTAAAATCAAATGCCAGGCTAAAAGAACCAGTACGAGCTTGAAAATAATATGAATACTTCTTGATTGAACTTCAAAAATAATTGTTAAAGATAAATTATTTGAAGAAAAGGTTTCAATGAGAGAGAATTTTTTCGTCAGATGAAGATATTTCTCTTACAGACAGTAAAATGAATTATCAAAAATAAGTTATTTAAAATATTCCAGAGCCAACTAACATTGAATACAATTTACACAGCAGAAATAAATATACTAATTCGTTTGGTTTGAAGCACAACTGCATGATATAATTTAATCATATTGCAGCAAATACAATTTATCTTACCAATAAACGCAATTTGAAAGGAAAGAAAGGAATTATTGGACTTTGATTTATATTTCTGGAAACAATTTTGTCTCTGATAAGCATATCTTTTTGATATTATTCAATGACATTTGAGTGAATTTTGATTTTTAATGGGAAAAATGGAATACCAGAGAAAACACTAGATGTTTTTAAATATGTAGGCAAAAGGAAAGAGAGAAAATTAGGGTAATATTGTTATGTTTTATGAAAATATCAATCGAATTCTTATTCGTATGAAAAGGAAAATATTTTTAAATGTGTTTTCGAATAAAAGAAGGAAAGAAAAGAAAAGGTAAACTGAGATATATAATTGTTGAATAAGAAAAGTTTCACAATGCAACTTCATTTCTTAAGGATTTTTAACTTAAATTTTTATTTGCAAACCTAATCTCGTAATGCGGGTTTCACATAGATGAAATGTAGTTTTGATGGGGGAGGGGGTTCGGAGATAATTTTGTATTCAGATATTTGGTGATATGAAAAATCCCGATTGTTTTAGAAGAAAAAGATTCAAAACACTTTTATTTCCAATCAAGACAAAAAAAAGTATTACAACATAGAAAACGAAATTTCAATTCGATAAAAATGACATTTTAAAAGTCACAGTCCGCAACAACAATAAAAAAATGTCCTCATGCTATTCAACAAAATAATATGCTCAGAACTATTTATAAACACACAAAACAGAATTTTATTTCAACTCAACATCAGACTAATTTCGCCTGATTACTACATTAAAATTTCAAGGAAATATGACTGAATATTAGCAACATATTCGCAAGTTACGCTATACGAACCAGAAAGAAACCCACAGATCGAACTATGGGCTACATTCGTGATAGTCACATGATAAATGCAATTACGTGTTCTGCATTGAATTCAAAACGAACACTAGACTTATACTTATTGTTCCACTTGTAAAACTTAGACAACATTCAAATTTGATGATTGGATAAAAATTTATTCCTTTTTAAAATTTTCCCAAAAAGGCAAAATTAAAAAATTTTATTGAAAACTTGAAAATTTTTTAAATTTTAAGAGGGAAAAATTTGTTTTCAAGTTTATATTTTAAAAATTTAAATTTTTTAAAAAAAAAAATTCAAATGAAGTGTTTTTAAACAAGAATTTTTGAAATTGCTTTACTTTTGGACTATCCCCTTTCCCCAAAATCGGGGCATAGCTACCGCCATTTTTCAAGCGGGGCCCCTATATAAAAAAAATACCCACGAATTTTTTTAAAAAGGTGTCCAAAAAGGGGCCCCAAGAAATTTTGATACAGGGCCCTTAGGGACTAGTTACGTCAAAACTTATGAATTCAGGGTGTTTTTTTGGATGCACGTGTTTTGTAGTTGCCCGTGACTATGACTAAATGAATTTAACCCTTTAAAATATAAAATTTTATTGTTTTAAAATTGTACAAATAAAAATTTAAAAAGGGGTATGTATATTTTTTTTTCCCCCTTGTCATCTACTTTTTGACAGACTTTTGGGGTTTATTAAATAAAAAGGAATGCTTAAAAAAGAAGAAAAAAAAGAATATTTTTCGATTTGAAAAATTAAAAATAAAGTAGTACATTTTTTTGCTTTAACATTAAACACTTTTACACATATACACTTTTTGCTTTAATATTAAAAATTACTTATGAATTTTAAAATTAATTAATAAAAAAAAATTTAAAAACCCACATTTAAAAAAGTTTTCCCAGGGGCCGCCAACTGGCACACAAAAGAAAAAAAAATTTAAGAGGGGTTGGGGAAAATAAAAAGTCTTTTTAGTTTTGGGGCCCCAAAGGGTTGGAGGTCCCCAACGGGAAGAAGGCGGGCCCCGGGAAGGGGGGTTTCAAAAGGGCAAAGCCCCCCTGGCTGTCGGCCACTGGGGAAAAAAAGGAAAAATTTAAAAAATAAAACCTTTTAAATTTTTTTTTTTCTTTATATTTTATACATTTTTTTTTTGGAAAAATTTTTTTTTTTTTTAAAAAAAATATGGGGAAAAAAAAATTTTCGCTTTTTCCCGTGGTTTGGGTTAAAATTTAATGGAGAAAAATTTTTAATTTAAAAACTTGGGCCCTAAATCATTTTGGATCTTTTTTTTTTCCCGGGAAAAATTTTAAACTGTTTCGCCCCCAATTTTGGGCATTTTATCAGTCAACATTTCGTGAAAAAAAAGGTTTCTTTTTCCGTTTTGTGATAAAAAAAAAAGGTACTTTATGAAATGTAAAAGAGGAACGAATAACTTTTAAAAAATTTTTCATTTTTTTAAAAAGGAACAATACATATAAATTAAATCAAATAAAAAGGAAAAAAAAAATATAAAAATTTCTGATAAACTATTCCAGAAAAAAAAAAAAATTTTTTCCCCAAAAAAAAATTTTTTGGTTTTTTTTTTTTTTGGGCCCCCCTTTTTCCCGGGGGGGGAAAAGGGGGGGGGGAAAAAAAAATTTTTTTTTTTAAACCCAAAAGGAAAAAACCCCCTTTTTTTAAAATTTTTTTTTTTAAAAATTTTTTTTTTTTTTAAAAAAAAGGGGGGGGTTTTTTTAAAAAGGGGGTTTTTTTTGGGGTTTTTTTTTTTTAAAAAAAAATTTTTTTTTTCCCCCAAAAAAAATTAAAAAAATTTTTTTTTTTTGGGGAAAAAAAGGGGGCCTTCCCCCCCCCCCCCCCCCTTTTTTTTCCCCCCCCCCCCGGGGGGGGGCCCCCCCCCTTTCCCCTTTTTTTGTTTAAAAAGGGGGGGGCCCCCCCCAAAATTTTTTTTTTTTTTCCCCCCCCCCCCTTTTTTTTTTTTTTCCCCTTTTTCTCCCTTTTTTTTTCCCCCCCGGTTCCCCCCCCTCCTTTTTTTTCCTTCCCTTTCCCGGGGGGGGCCTTTTTTCCCAAAAACCCGGGGGGGAAAAAATTTTTTTTTTGGGGGGCCCCCCGGGGGTTTTTTTTTTTTTTAAACCCCCTTTTTGGGGGCCCCCGGGGGGGGGCCCAAAACCCCCCCCCCAAAAAAATTTTTCCCTTTTTTGGGGTTTCGGGTTTTTTTAAAAAAAAAATTTTTGGAAAAAAAAAAAAAATTCCTTTTTTAAATTTTTTAAAAATTTTTTAAATTTTTAAATTTATTTTTTTTCCCCCGGGGGGGGCCCTTTTTGGGGCTTAAATTTTTTTTTTTAAATTTTGGGCCCCCCCTTTTTTACCCTTTTTTAAACCCCTTTTTGGGGGGGTTTTAAAATTGGAAAAACCTTTAAAGGGGGGGGGTTTTTTTTTTAAAAACCAAAAAATTTCCTTTAAAAAAAATTTTTTAAAAAAAATTTTTTTTTTTAAAAAAATTTTTTTTTTTTTTGAAAATTTTAAAACCCCTTAAACATTTTTTTTAAAATTTAAAAAGGGGGGGGCTTAAAAAAATTTCCCCTTTTTTTTTTAGGGGAAAAAAAACCCCCAAAAAAAAACCCCCCCCCTTTAAAAAAATTTTTTTTTCCCGGGGTTTTGGGGGGGGGGGTGGTTGGGGGCCAGGGGAAATTTAATTTTCAAAAGGGCCAACCCCCCCCAAAAAAAAAAATTTTTTTTTTTAAAAAAAAAAAAAGGGAAAAAACTTAAACCCAAAAAAAAAAACCCCCAAAAAGGGAAAAAAAAAGGAAAAAAAAAAGGGGAAAATTTTGGGAAAAAAGGGGGGATCCCAAAAAAAAAGGGGGGAAAAAAAAAAAGGAAAAAAAAAATTTTTTTTTAAAAAAAAAAAAATTTCCCCCAAAAAAAATTGAAAATTTTTTTTTTGGGGTTTTAAAAACCCCCTTTTTTCCCTTAAAATTTTGGGGAAAAATTTTTTCCCTTTTTCCCCCTTTTTTTCCCCCAAATTTTTTTTTTCCCTTTTTTAAAAAAAAAAAAAAAATTTTTAATTTTTTTTTTTGAAACCCAAATTTTTTTTAATTTTTAAAAAAAAAATTTTAAAAGTTTTAAAAAAATTTAAAAAAAAAATTTTTTTTTTCCCCCTTTTTTTTTTAAATTTTTTTCTTTTTTAAAAATTTTTAAAAAATTTTTAAAAATTTTTTTTTTTAAAACCTAAAAAATTTTTTTCCCCAAAAAATTTTTTTGGGTTTAAAAAAATTTTTTTTAAAAATTTTTTTTTTTAAAAAAAGGAAAAAAGGGAAAATTTTTTAAAAATTTTTTTTCAAAACGAAAAAAATTTTAAATTTTTTAAAAAGGGGGGAAAGGGGGGGGGTTTTTTTTTTAAATTAGGTTTTCAATTTTGGGGCGGGGTAGGTTTTTTTAAAAAAAAAAATTTTTAAAAAAAGGGGGGAAAAAAAAAAAGGGGGTTTTTTTTTTTGGGAAAAAAAAGGGAAAAAAAATTTAAAAAAAATTTTAATTCCCCCCCCAAAAACCCCCGGCCCTTTTTTTTTTAAAAATTTTTTTAAAATTTAAAGTCAAAAATCATTTTGGATCATTTTTTTTTCCAGAGAAATTCATGTAACTGTTTCACCTTGCCATATGTTGCACTTGTTATCAGTCAACATTTCGTGATAAAAAGGTTTCTTGTTCCGTTTTGTGATAACAAAAAAAGTACTTTATACGATAATGTCAAGAGGAACGAATAACTTTTAAAAATAATTTTTTCATTATTTTAAAGGAACAATACATATCACATTAAATCAAATAAAAAAGAGTTAAATTAAAAGAATATATTCAGAAATGTCTCTGATAAACTATTCCAGAAAAAAAAATCCAAAAATTTTTTCAGCCAAAGCATATTTTGATGATTTTGATAGCTTCGATTTTTTTTTCTTAATTGCTTAACACAGTGATTCTCAAAGCGGTTATTTAATTTTGACAACTGTCGGGGGAAACGTAAAATTGGGCTTTCGTCAAATCCTAAATGAGATAATCAATTCACCGATTTAAAATAACGTCTCTTTGAGATATTTTCCTTTGTAAGAAAGATTTAAAAAAAACCCCAATGTTTATGAAATGAAAAAACCCCCTTTTTTTTAAAGATATGGGGTTGTAATGATTTCCTCAGCTCTTATAAACTATTTATTTCAATATAAAAATCATCAAAAATAATAAATAAATAAAAAAAATGGTATATTCCATTACAGTTCAATATCAAAGGGTCGGTAACGATTTCGAGTCTCTTTCCCTCTCTTCCGTTCCTTTATTTTCCAAAACCAGGGAGACCGCTGGCCTTCGCGGGCTCGTTACCCTTTCTTCCTATCGCCCCAAGGGACGCCCGAACCGCCCCCCTTAAAAAATCCAGTTTTTTCCTTGCCCGGACTCCCCGCCCTTTTTATATAATCTCTCTTTCCCCCTAGTCATCACCTCTCATCTCTTTGTCGGCCTCAGCCCCCCTGGTTCTTCTGCCGCCTTCCGGTCTCGGTTCCCTTGATGTCTTACCCTTCTGCCGCGCCCTCGGTCTCGTTTCCGCTAGTCCCAAAGAGGCGCCGGGCTGGGTACATTTGTATGTTCTCAGACGCGCTCACACCGAGTTGTGGGAAAATGAATACACAATGATAAGGCGCCTCTTTTTGACAGTCAGTCAGCTGGGAAAAAAAGGGGCGAAACTCCTTACCACTACGAAATTTCCCTTTCCCCACAATTGGGGAAATGCCGGGAATTTTCGCACTTTTGTGGGAAGGAGCAAGGGATCTGTTGGAAAATAGGGGAAAAAAATATGCTTGGGGGTTGATATTTAGGCCAGTTCTCCATGTTATTCATATGGGGAAGTAGTTTTTAAACATGCCCATTTTTTTGGTGCAGGGGACTGATATTTGGGAGATCTTAAAAACTTTTGTTATGGTTTGGGATCTGTTGGGACCATCCCGTCTTTCCCCCTTTCCCCTTTAAAAACTTTAAATATCTCGACCGGGCCTCACAGTCAATCGGACTAGACTCATTCGATCCCTCTCTAATTCTCTTCCAGTTATTATAATTTCTCTAAAGGGGTTTTTCTTACAATTTTTAAATTGTTTTAAATTTTTTAAATTTATTTAAATCCACAATATCTTGGTTCCTGTTTGAGTCCCCGACTTGGTTTAAACCAACTGTTCCTTCGTCAAAACCCACCCAGTCATCTACTTGACTCTATTGTATGGCATGGGGGGGGCTTAACCTAAAATATCATGCTTTAATTTAACCCTATAGGATCAAAAAAATTTCCCCCAAAGAATTGAGCTTGGGACTTGTTTTGGAGGTCCCCATTTTTTTTCTGAGCGCAGGCACGGGGGGTGGCCCTTCGGTGCCCCCCGGGGACTCCATTAAAATTTTTCCCATCTCCTTGGTCGACCCACCGGCGGTTCGATTTTTAAAAAACCCCTTTTTAAAAGAATAAATAAAAAGAATATTTGATCGTTATTTACCAACAACATAAAAAAAAACCACCTTTTTTAAAGGTAAAGAAATTCTGTAGTTAAAAAATATAATTTCAGACGATAAATTTTGGGTAAACACGTGATGAATTTTGACAAGATGCAATGTATAAATAGGTGCAGAATGATGGAATATCAATCAAGTAAAATAGTCTTTAAAAATATTATTTTTCTGGTTGAAAATACGGTAGCACACAATTAAATAGAATTTTTATATGGAAGTTTCTTAATTTTCTCTTTGAATTAACAGTGAACAAACTGTTTGAAAATTGAGGTTTAGTAACCTTTGCAAGCCTTCCTTTCGCACACTTAAAGCTGAACAGTGCGACGTTAATATTCAATCAATCAATCAATTCGCACACTTAAAAGATCAACAGTCTAAAAGTGTTCTTCAAATAATGCATGATAATCTGCATTCTTTTGTCTTCATATTATTTAGCACAATAATATTTAATGATACATTAAATGATAACAATAACATTACAGATCAATTTATTGTGTTACTCATATTTATAATCATTCGGTAATAATCTATATCTCTGCTTTTGTGTAGTAAAATATCTTTAGTTCAGAATAATAGAAAATTCTAAATGTTTTTGAATTCGATCAAATGCTATTGTTCGGATAAGATTTTATGAGAAAGTGATAAGAAAATTATTGTTGTTAATTTCTCGTTTACGTAGTGATAGGAAATAGTTTATTATAAAAATTTCAGTGATTACAAAAACAGAAAGAAAAAAATGCAATATTGAGAAAATTGGCTCAGTATAATGCAATTGTCTTATATAGGGCATAGTTGAGGTTAGAAATGCAATCTTTTATGGGGCTAATTAAAGTAGCATATTTCAACTACATCTCGATATAATGATTACCAAGATACATATCAGAAAAAATAAATGGAAAAGGAAAATTGTTTTAAACGTAACGCGCGCGCGAATAAGAAACAAGTAATATAAAAAAAATTAAGTCAATTCCTGCTTAGGTCAACAAAGAAAAGTTCTATTTTAGTTGCTCTTTATTAAATAGTTACTATTAATATAAATATGCACACACACATATATATATACTATATATGACAGAATATATATGTATATACATGACAGAATCCCAATATTAAGTGAAAAATAAAAAGGGTTTTTCCCTTTTTTCCTTTCTACATAGGTTGGGCTATTTTTTTGTTTGTTACAAAAATTCATTGATTAAATTTAATTATTCTAAAAAAATGTATAGAAAAAAAAAAATTACATTCTCAAAAATAAGGCATCCCAGGGGGGCGAACCCACGCCCTTTTTGGGATTAAAGTCAAGCACTATCCATGCCTTATGGACGCCAACTTTTTTCCTTTTTATTTTGTTGGATTATTATTTCTGTTTGTTACTAATTCTTCATATTTTAATTTAATTAATGAATTAATATTTGAAAAAAAACTGTATTAACATCAAGTGTCCTCCACTACAAGCTTAAAAAAATGTATTTGAACTTGAATTTATGAATAGAAAATATTTTATTAACGATTGAAAATTTGAACAAGATATATATATTTATATGGGGAGAGAGTTAAGTAATAGTAGGAATTGAAAAATATACTACTAGACATATGTATAATTAATTTTAGTTTTGAACTTTTCTACAAAACTCATAGTTCCGACCTAATATTTAATTTAGTCCAAATTAAAAAATTTTGCTATTTTCAGGGTGAGGTGGTACAAATGTTTTGCTAATGAACTCTTTCTGCCATGAAGACGCGATTTACACAATTTGACCAAAGGAATAATTCTGCTTCTCTACACTTTCCTTTCACAGAAAGAGGTGAACATGGTAGCATAGTGGTCATAGTCATGAGCTCATGATCGGTCACAGTACGAGCCCCTTTTGCCCGAAAACCCCCCTGCAGATTGATTGATTGATTGATTGAATATTTAAAGTCCACTGTTCAGCTCACGGGGGTTTTTGGGGAGACCACGTTTTGAAAGTCAAGTACGGGGCGAAATTTTGGGACCCCCCTCTCTAACACCACCCAACGGGGGGGTTTCGCTTCGACGAAAAGTACCCCCCAACCATGCAGAAAGGTTGAAGCAGGATGGATCTATCGTGGCTCGGTGTCCTCCAGATGGCATAGTGTGGTTGTTTGGAGAGGGGGGTGTCAGCTCACAGGTGTTGTCCTCGTCACTTAACCTAGGTTCCCAAAATTTCGAAGTCCATCGCCAACAACATTCGTTTTGCTTTATAGCGCGACGTTTATTAATACTCACTCACCCACCCTCTGAAAAGGATAATTTATAATGGTCAAACAATTCATAGACAGCTAGCTGATTTGTTTTTTAAACAGAGTTTGTGTGAGAGTTGCATATTCCAAATAAAAAGTGAGGAAGAATTAACCAACCATATAGTAGGTATATGTGTTTGCCTGACCTAGAAGTTTGGTAAAATTTGCCTATAGATACAAATATAATGTGCTGGTTTTTGGAAGGTTAAGAGTTCTCAGACAAAAGTTTACATAAGCAATATCCTAAATTCTATGAAACTTTGTAATGTATTAAAAAAGATGTCTTGTGGAACCTGAGAAACAGAAAATTTTTGAGTACAAAAATTCTCGTACAAATATTAACAAAATAATACTAAACTAAGCTTAAAGTTCTATACTATAAAGTTGTTTCACTTTAAAAATAAGATGCTGATACAAATAAAATAAAGTGTTTCAAATATTGCTTTTTCTAATAAAAAACTTATATTGTTCGTTTCTTTGATACTTTAAAAAAATGAGTTAAGTTATTGTTAACAGCTTATTTTGAAAAGATTTTTATCTCCCATGGGAATGTACCAAGTCATGATTAACGAGTCATAAAGTAATGAAATAACAGTAAATGACGTCAGGATTGGCATAACTGTAATACTTGGTCATATTTATTAGCTCTACTATAATTAAAGCATATATTTCTGAAGTAAATATAAAAATTGCAATTACCATATTTATGATTATTGATGTAGTTGTGATTGAAGCCTAGGTATAAAGAATAATTTTACACTTACTTGCTCAAAATTATATAAAAAAAAGTTGCACATTTTATTTTAATTAATGTTGTCAGATTCATTTCGTATCATTAAGCAAAATAATGCGTTGAGAATTTACGTAGGTGAATCTTTAATACAGAATCGTCTGTTGAAAAGAAACGAACTACGATATTAAAATTGAGTTGTGGTAATATTTATGAAAACTCCATCTGCCATAAACTGACATTGTGTAGATATGACTCACTTAAAAAAAATGTAAATGATTAACAGGATGATTATCTTTTTATTTCTATTCTTTCTTTTTTATTTATTCTGGCAATACAGAAACAACTATCTCGATTCCATACAAAGATCCAGAATTAAAATACAGTAATAGTGCAATATATAGAACGCACGAAACTAAAATGTTTACTGAAAAATCTATTCAAAGAATTACACAAGAAAAATTAAAAGGGTAACATGTAAATAATTAAAATATATATATAATTGTATATAAATATAAAAATAAATCAAATAGGATCAAATCTACAGAATGAGTATCTGCTTTTATAAATCAGAAATTTGTATTAGAGAATCCATAATTAATTGATTAAAACTATTATAACATAAAGCATAGTGGTAAGTTTCGATAAAAATCAAATAATTTTCCTGTGATAAATTTGCAATTAAATAAACTCTCTTTGTGAAAATATGTTCTAAAAATTAATATACCCCATTTGTGTTGAATAAATACAGAACAAAATGTCAACTTAAAAGATACTTGATCGAATGATTATTATTCATTTTTACCTGGCAAAAAAATAAAAATCAATAAAAAAATGAAAAGTTAATGCTAATTTTATTATTTTAAGAAAGAGCTACTAAACATGGAAATATTTGTTTAATTATTTAAATTTCAATAATTGATGTTGTGAGTTTATGTGGTATTTAAAAAATAATTAAGACTATGTGTGATTGAATTTAGAATAAAGTGTTATAATGAAAAAGATGTAATCATGCAAAGTACTTTTTTAAAATACGTTTAAATAAAATTAAAAAAAAAATAAAATTAAAAATAAAACAAGTTGGAAAGTGATACTAAATGAAAATCGTGATGAGAAAAGAAAGTCGCGCGCGCGAAAGAGAATTCTTCCATTCGAAATTCGGTAAGGTGTAATTTTTAAGGAAGAAATGGCACTGATAGCCTAGAACCCAGGTGTTTCTTAAAGAATCGAATGAGAGATTTCTTTCAAAGCAGAAAGAAAAGATCATACACCTGAAGTTTATTGCTACAAAAAACGTTACGGCCTCGCTTTTGACACCGGCATTTTGATTCATTCGACCTCTTTAGGAGGCGCGCCACTTTTCAAGGCCTTTTTACCTGTTTCAAAGATGGAATTTTTTTCGCAAAGTAGTTCTTAAAACAAGTACATCGCTTCACAAACATCTACAATGTTACTTGCTTTGATTTTCTTCTAAAGGCCCTCGAATTTAAAAGGGATACCGCATATTTTGATTGAAATCTGCAGTTAAGTAATTTAGGGGACACTTCCAGATTTATTTTAATCCTATTAAGTGACATCTAATAACTCATATTATAACTGTAAAATAATTCATACATCTGTTTTCTGATGGTTTCATTGTTTCGAATAATAATTACTGAAGAGTGGAATCCAGTCAAATGAAGGTAGATTAATTAAAATATAGGTTAGGTTAAATTTTATTTGATTACTTTAATTTATTGCAATTATTCAAAGCATTCCTTTTTCAAAATCTTTGTTGTGGAAGTTTGGAAAACAAGGAGCCAGTTGAGGTGTCGTCTTCCTCTCTTGGACCACGATTCAAAATTACGAGGTCCAACGCAAATATACAAAATTACGAGTTCAAACACAAATATAGCTCTTGAGTGCTTCAGAGAGCAAATCAAAATAAAATAAAACCAAATCTTCGTGTGGCATCAAATTAACTGACGATTTGAAACACTGTTCAACAGTTCAGGCTAGTTAATTTATAAGAAAGAGAAAATAAATCACTGTCCAAAAATTACTTTAATAAGAAGAGCTGAAAGGGTTTTTATTCAAAAATATTCAGAGGTTAAAATTATATAAGAATAAAGAGCAATTCCAGTAAAATAATCCCATATTTTTTTTTAAAAAAATGTTTATTCAACTTGTAAATGAGCGTACTATACGTCCGGCATTATTTTTGTCGAGTTGTAGGGTCGAATTCTAACGCCACTGAAGTCCTGCTGTAAAAGAGCTAATGCAACGTTAAATCTGTCGAGGCTCGAAGTCCTTATGTTAATGTAATATAGAAGTTTGGAAAGTAGTTTACTAGCTCAATGTCATTCTCTTCATTTGACCTTTCTTTAAAATTACAATGTCTGTCCCCCTAAAAGCCTTCGATTGATGAACAATCAATCAATTACGGATGTTTTGCTTTTGGAATACCTTCAAATTAATGAAAAAAATATTTTAATCATCTACCTATTTATCTATCTATCTATCTATCTATCTATCTATCTATCTATAGATATTTATATAATTTCTTATAGGATGGAATTTATAGATTGTAATCGAAGGTTAAGAATTTTCTAACGGCTATATATATATTATTATGAGATTCATACATAAGGTTAAAATTACTATAACTAGATTGTGATAGAGACCAAACGATGCCTCGAAGAATGACATGAAAATAGAAAATATGCTCTTCAAACTGACAAAACAAATCTTAGTCATGGAATGTATCAAAAGAAAAAACGTATTTAATATACATGTCATTTAACAATATGACTTGTTACAAAACGAAAAAAGAAAATACATTTGAATTGTTAAACACAGTGACATTTTTGAATGTAAAAATAAGTTATTATTATAAATCTATCTTGTCACTTGCCTAATTTTGAGAATAGTGTCTGCAATCTAGAATGTTTGATACGAAAGAAGAAATTCGAAGACCAAAAAAAAAAATTAATTAAAAAAAAAAAAAAAAAAAAAATTGTTGTGTCATATACATAGTACTTTATTTAAGACAAAATAAACTATTATTTTTAAAGAGGAAATTTAAATTCTATATAGAAGTATTTTAATTTAGTTCTTCAAATTTAGTTCAAAACAAAGCAAAATTTCAAAGGAAAAATTCGTGTATAAGTTTCGATTAGCACTTTGTCTTCAATGTTTTTTTTTTTTTTCCAGTTTAACTGCAAACTACTTTTTTGAAACTTTTGAATATGAATGAACAAAATATTTTTTTAAAAAAATTCTCATGTTTTTTATAATTAATTAATTAAAAATTTAATATTGTATATTTAGTCCAATTTTAAATTAGTTTAACTTGAAATATTTATTGCATGTTCCATTCACATTAGAAATATTCTTGGGCATTTAAAAAAATTATTCTCAAAAAAAATTAGTAGCTGTTTTTATACTTGTAAAAGATTTACAGCTTTCAAATTGTCTTGTTTCATTTTCGATAAACATTGGAGTTCATTTATTGAAATGAAATTGAACAGTTAAATATATGTGAACTTAGGTAAATTTCCGACAGAAAATTGAAATTTAGTTCAATTCTGATGCGTGACCAATAATGCATTGGAATTGCTACTTTGAAAAGCAATATCTAAGGGAGTAAGAGAAAAAAAATGCATATCACATACGAATCACGAGGCATATGACGTTTCAGGTCACATGACCAACATGTTGTACAGTAGATAGCTTTAGCCATTGCGTTAGTTCAGTGTAAAATTCTCTCTCTTGCTGGTTGCATATAAGCTGCGAGGAACTTCGCAGGACTAGTTTCGGATATTTTCTAAATTCTGTTTTTTGTGTGAATTTCGTAAACTACTAAATTTATCAAAATGGTGTCTGGAAGCATGTCATGTGTGAAATATTTGATGTTTATCATGAACTTCGTGTTCGTGGTGAGTATGTTTTGCCACCATGTTATTTATTGTTTATCATATATATATATCTCTTTCTTTAGACAAAGACGTCTTGAATCTCAAAACGAGTTAGCTGTATTCTAATGTCATTACAAGTTGTCATCCTCTGTAGATTTTTCGTGTTTTGTAAAGTTTTTATTTGCAGCTACTTAAATATCCACAACAAAACGAAACTTAAAAATAACAGTCGTATGATTAAGCTGATTATGAAAATATAATTGGGTATCTAGCATAACATTACAAATATGTAGTATTCTTTATATATTAAGAGCATGTTATTAAGTTTTGACGTGGTTTATTTTAGAGTTCACTTATGATTGCATTGACAGCATGTATTGTTTGTATTGCTAACTTCGGGAAAAATGGCGCACTCTACTCCAGCGCCTCCTAGTTGAAGGAGGTACTCAGCTCTATTTTTATCTAATGGCTGAGATAACTTACGACTAAAGTTTTAGCTTTTCCTTAAAAATATTGTTTTCTGATACGGTCCTATATTACGTAGTTTCACTATTTTATTGCCAAATGTGTTGGATCTACTAGGATCCGGCTAATTATTTCTATTAACGCTTGATATAAACGGGAAAGACCCTCAAATCGTGAGATGGCTATTAGATTTTACTGGGAAAAACTCAGTTTATGAAATTAGGTTAAAAGAAATTTTATTTTGTTATTCGGTTATATATATATATATATATAGTCTTGGTTATCAATTTAAAAATGTTTATTAGAGTAGATAAATTGCATCACATTGACATTTGTTTTAAATTTGTCTTATAAACAATGGGTGGATTTTTAATTGGCGTATTGTAAATACAATTTGTATATTTTCCGCGTATATATTAATTTATGACGGAATGTACGATTTCTTAAAGTTATTGAATTCTAGATTTTGTGATTGTCTTTCTCCCAGTAGTTATTTTTTTTAAATATAAAAATGAATAACCTATAAATGTCTTTTTAATTTATACTAAACACATCAAATGTATGAAATTTGATTCTTAATATTTAAAAGAAAATCTTCTTATAGAATTAAATTTTATGAATACCACATGTTGAAATCTGAATTGATTTTAAAATATTTATAAAGTAACACTGGGGACTTTCTCTGATACATTTTGATAAGAAAGTGTTAAGGTTTTATGAGTTCAAGGCAAGAATGTTAGCGTAAAAAAAAATCCTGTTTCTTTGAAAATCATTGGGTTTTAAATAGTCTTTCTGTCTAATAAAGTTGCATTCCATTTGAGTACAGGGATATGGTTTTTTGTTAGCTGAATGCAAATATTGCATAACTTTTTTGGTTTTGGTAATGTTATAACAAAGAACATGAACATTATCAAAGTAAAATAATATAAAAGAAAAAGTGTGTTCAATTACTTCTAGCACCATCTGATGGATCATTTCTTCTTGTCAACTATAAATAAATCGTATCTTTTGTGACAGTCTTGTGCTTCAAACTATTTTCCTTTGTCTCTACTGTGACAAATAAGAAACTTGGATCTCTTCTAAATGTCATTTCCAAAGTATAACTCTCTTTATTTTATGATTTTTTATTGTAAGATGCATCGATTGATAGAGAGAGAGGCAAACATATACATCTTTTATATATAAAAAAAGTCAAGCTTATTCTTTTCCTGTTTTAGGCAAGTTTCAAATTTTCATTGTTAAGTGTAGTAAATTAGAATTCTGGTAAGCAAATTGAAAAGGTCATTATTGAAGTAGTTGGGTAACAATCAAAGTAATATATATATATTTTCTTCAAATGGGGCTGCGAGTTGGTATTTCCGTTGCAGACCTAGTGGAGCTGGTATGTTTTTTTAGTGTGGTACCATATAGGTGGGTACCAATTGCCACAATGTAATTTTGATGCCCAGTTTCTTCCTTGGAGGGAGCATTTGAGATTTGATGATGTAAAATTGAACTAGGAATTTTAATTTTACCAGGAACACCCAAGCCTGATGGACACTCAAGAGATCTTTAATGTGCTGTATAATCATGCAACATGTGTCGATTTTCTTGCATCATGAAAATCCAGACTTGGACATATTAGGTCGGCTGCCAATTGAAGCAATATTGATTAATACATTTGCATACACCTTACTACACTGGTGCTGCAGCTGCCCATCGGGTATAGTGGTCAGTGACACACATTGACTGCGGTGCCGTAGGGCCTGGGTTTGAATCCTGGAAAAGGCATGGATATTTGTAAATATATAATGGCATGGAGGGGGGTACTCTAAATAGCCTTCGAGCCGCATGTCCTTTTTGTGAGGTTAGGGGAAGAGAGGTAGGTCTCTGACCACCCCCAGGGCATTCTTCAAAATTGGGGCATAACTGAGCAAAATCATGCTGTCGCCTGTATGGTGCTCAAAGCTACGACTAACGGCGAGCGTATAACTAGCCCTTTGCCACGATGAATTTCGTGGGCCCTGGTCTGATATTACTGTTGATCAGGCAGTATAAGTAACAGTAACACTGCCTCTGCAGTAGCCTAGTGGTCAAGATCATGGACTCATGGCTGGTATTATGAGTTCGAACCCAGTACTGTTGAAGGCTCGACATGTACTATAGGAATGTTAAATGTGTTGAAGCTCAAACATCCTCTCGTTAGTGTGGTGTGGAAATTAGGAGAGGGGTGCCTGCCTTGGTATTGTACTTTTGAAGCATGGTCATATGATGAGGACGAGGTCTGTCACCAATAGCCCTCGTGTGATATTAATATTACTCTCGCACACACACCTTGTTACCGGAGTTTGCTGAAGGGTAACAAGCAGAGAAGTGTATGCTTTATTCATGAATGTGTTAATTACTTATTTCTAGCTAAGTTGGTGGGGAAATTTATGCTCAACTAATGAGAAAAGTACATCTGCTCATGCACCTCATCATTCAAGGTTACAAATACCGAGACGGGCACAGTAGGCCTTGGCCCTCCTGGGCTGTTTTGCCTCTGAGTTTTATTTATGAGAAAAGTACTCGTAATATTTTATGGTGAAATGAATTTTTCCAAGTTAATAAATAACTCTTTCATCTTCAGTCATCACTGCATATTTAGAAAATTAATTTTTTCTCGTATGTCGATTGATTTGTGCTATTTTTGGGGTAGTAAGCAGCTTGTTACAAGAAATAAAATTTAAAGTTTTTAAAATTTTTTTAAGGGGCAGTTTAAAGGGGGTATATAGAACTAACAGTGTACAATTTTTAAGTTTTGGTATTTAATGGGAGTTTAAAAAAGGCAGATGTAATCTTTAGGTTTGTTTAAAATGATTTGTTGGGTGTAGAATAGTTTACAAATTTATACATTTAATACATCAAAACTAATAAACATTCTTAAATAGAGTGAATAGTTGAAAGAATTTAAGAGAAACAATATATGAAACCTTTTTAATTTGCTAAAATGTTTTGTCAATTAACATCAAATTCTGTGAATAATGGAAGTATTAGCATCCTGGTAATAAAAATATTTGTTATAAAAAAAAAATTCGACATTTTTTGACAGTCTGTACTAAAGGCTTAAATAGCATGTCATTCTCTAAAATAAATGGTTGATGTCTTGTCATGGACAATAATTAAATAAGACCAAAGATCCTGTAGACAACACCATCAATCTGGATACGGTTATCTTTTTGCAAGTCCTCGCTGGGGTTGTTGCTTATGTGCTGCAATTTTGTCCGAATGACAAGACAGGGGAAAACTATGTTGTGTATTTGCAGAAAGAGTACTTTCTTGTCCTGTTCTTCTGAATTTTCATGCTCCTTAAATGTTTTGTTCTAAGTCTTGTTAATGTGCTTGCCAGGCTTCTACTTGTATTAATTTAATGAATTTTGGTGTTTAAGCTTTATTTTTCTGTAGTTTATATATAAATCTTGATTTTTTTTTTTTTTGTTACTGAGTGTATATCGCTTAAGGTGTTAAAACATTTCAGAGTTAGCATGCTGTTAAGTTGCCTTGTTTCTTTAGCCAGGCCATCTGGCTTAATAAATCTAGAATGACATCAAACTTTTTAAATGTTAATTTAACACAGTACAGTTTTTCATTTACCAGAAAGAATAAAACTATAATCTATGAATTATGAATTTAACTTTTATAGTATGAATTATGAATTTTATTTTTTAATCAGTTCACAGTATTCAAAGTATAATTTTTTTAAAATTCTTTTTAAAGTCACTTTGATAAATTTAAATTATAAAGTATTTTTTTTCTTTTAAAACTAGAAAAACTTATGCAATTTAAATTATTTTTTACAACTCTTATATTTGGTTATACAGAACACTTTAACTTTGTACAATACAAAACAGAAAATTTTTACACTGTTTAAGTGATCTTTAAGACATTTGGATTCTTGTAATACATCTTTGAATGTATGTAATTTTAATGTGTCTTTATTTATAATTGAATATAATTTATTGCTATTTTAAAGATTAGATAAAGTAATCATATAATAAAAATATTGATAAATAAAAAAACTAATTTGAACTATTTTAAAGGGAAAATATTCAGCTTCGTGTTATAAAATAAATCTTTCTGAAAATATGAATCTACCTGTTTGTAATTCTTTCAGTTATCAGCTTATAAACACTTAGAAGTGTTAAATGAAGTGACTGTAAATATTACTTCACTCTAAATAAGGGATTTTCTTTAAATTGGAGAGAAGCAATTCTTAACAAATTTAATATATAAAACAATATAAGAGATGTCTTATTGGTAGGTTTTTAATTTGACAGCCAAAAGAAAAGTTACTGAGATTTTGCTGTGACTATTTTTTTTTTCTATATCAGATTTGTTATAAATGTAGTTTTTAATTGAAGTTTTAAAAGAAATTTAATATCAATTTTGAATTTGAAAACAGGGTATTTATTTTGATTAAAATTTAAGTCATAAAGATTTCATTCAACCTCTAAAATTTTCGCTATCTCTAAAAATTATTTTATGAACCTTGTTTTCATTGGAAGAAATAAGGGCCAAACTTGAGTTTCGTAAGTGCTGAATGTAGAATAAAAAATCTAGGAAATTAAAAATAAAATGACTATACTTCTATGATCTTTGCATTACTAACATGAAGAATGGTAAACTATAAAAACAGTTTTTGAATTTTATTTATAATTGAAATGTTTAAAGATAACTAGAATTCTTAGCATTTATTAAAAAGTTATCATAAATACATGACCTGTTTGGGCAAAACATGCTAAAGATTAATGATCACCAGTGGAGAGCACTATTGTATCTGTTGATTATATGTGTATATTACACTTGGAGTTATCTTTGTTCAACAACAAAAAAAAGACATAATTGTATAATAGTACTTAACTTTTAGGACAGTTTGTTAAGATGTGTAATATCATTGGACAATACACACACACCCACTTCACTGGGTATTTCATGATTATTGTACCATTATTTATTTTTAAGTTATTCATAACCTCTCTCTTGTCTGGTAGTTAGTGATACTGACTGCTTTGTGTGATAGGGCATGGGTATTTATGAGTATATAGTGCCTGTGCGTCATGGGGAGCATTCTAAATATTCAAGTCGCCAGGGGTTGGTTGAAGAGAAGTGAGGACCTTGACACTCCTAGGGTGTTCTATTTAATGAATAATAAAATCCCAAATTGGAGAATTGTTTCAACAGCCAAATTTTTTATTTGTTTGGGTTATAAAAAACTAGACTTCTGTTTAAAGGACATTCTTTGTGACCGGAATAGAAAGACTTTTCTTGCAAGCAGTAAAATTTTTGGACTGGAAAGGGAGCTGCCTGCTATTAGACTTTACAGGTTTGGATGAGTCTCGAGTGTGACCCAACACATGAGTTTTAAATTGCACAGGCGATTACTTTTTGAAATTCATATCAAAACTATTGAATTTTCTAATGCTTTAGTTAAATGCTTCTTAAACTTTCGATTTTATCTACCCAGTCTGACATCATGAACCTCAAGATTTTTAATATCCCCAACTCAACATATGGCTGAGTGATTTAAAGGTTCCTCAATCATCCTAAGACGGCCTTTGCTACTTGGATGTTTTAACACTTCTAATTTAAAATATAATTTAAACTAAATTAATATTCTTGATAAAAATATATACACATTTTTTGTTTGGAGGGGGGGGGGTATAATTGTGTGATCTAGTTTAGGATGACACGTCTTTCCATTTTTCCCATGACAGCTTTCAGAATCTGTAAAAGAAGGAAATCTTGACATTCAACAAGACCTTCGCAGATCTCCTAAAAAGTCTTATAGGGACCACAGTTCAAGAACCACTGCTTTACTTTATTTGGAGACTTTGCAAACATGCCTCTCGTAGCAGGATATAATTAATGCAGTATTTTCTTTGTATAAAGTTGAAAAGAAACTCTTGAGTTAAAAATCAAAGATTGTCAAACATTTACTAGTCAATATTTCAAAATTTCCAATTAACTAGTGTGTAATAATTTGCCAATAGTATTTTTTGCTGCTGAATAAAAAGTGTGGGATTTTGAAACAATGTATATTTTTGTATAATTGCATAATATAAAATTTCCAAAAGGTAAATAAATTGTGGGGGGGATATTACGAATAACGCCGAACTAATAAAATGTTGAATCCCAATGAATTTGTTAAATAGAGGTCAGATTGAATTTACAAAACTTATCAGAACTAATGGGCACTAAAGAATTTTTAATTAGATCTAATTTGACTTCAAATGATTGAAAATACAAATATTACTTAATCCATTTTTGTATAATACTAGATTTTTATTTCTGTTTAGTTTTACACATGACTGGATTCTACCCAAGACCATTATATGAATTTTGAGAGTTCTAATAAATAGATTAAACTTCAATGTGCTTGAACTGAATATTTATGCGAGAAGCTTGTGATAGATACCAGTTTTTTAGTATTCTTAATCTCTTATATAGTTTGATAAATATGTGAAGATAATTACAATATATATTATATATATATTTTAACTTTTAATGGAGCTCTCTAGTTTTAATTGTATCATTTCTGTCTGAATATTATGAATTCTATTTTTGGTAAGTAAGCAAAAGGAGTAGATAGTGTTAAGGACACACACACAATTTTAATGATTTGATGAAATTTATTTTCAATTTTTAATCGCAGTTTGTATAATTTTTTTTTTTAGGTATGTGGCATTGTACTGATTGTCATAGGAGCTGTTGTTCAAACCCAGGATGTTACTAGGTTTCTGGATACAAAATATGTGACTGCACCAACAATTTTAATTGTCATTGGTTGCGCTATATTTGTACTTGCATTCTTGGGATGCTGCGGTGCTGTCCGAGAGAACTCTTGTATGGTTCAAACGGTAAGGAAATCTTGGTGGATAATTTTTTAACTACTGTCGCACATTTTAAAAATAACATTCTATTGGCCCTGTTTACATCCAGATACATATGAAGGAAGAATAACAACCATCATAAATATGCGATAGTAAAATATGAATACATAAATTTGTATTTGACCTGAAAATTAATGTCCGAAATTAGTTTTCACATTGCTTGTCTCAAACCAACTTCCTAAAGAAGCCTATTCCTAAAGAAAGTATTGAAACCATTTTATACTGCAGACCTTTTGACTTATTAAACTGAAAATAAACTACAGAGTGCATAATTTTTTAAATAGACAATATATATATATTAGATGTTCCTGTCTGAAATATACATGATAGAGCTCATCTCTCTTTGTAAGAATCATTGCAACTGAACATAAGTAACATATCAGGGAGATATTGGTTATAAATGAATGAGACATACACTTTTATGAAAGAATCAAAAGCATGTGTGTCAGTTATAACTTTAACTCGTGTCTTGTCACTATTCATTAATATTCTCAATATATTCAATTTTTTTTTTAATTTTGAGTAATGAATTACTATTTTTATATCATTTATTGTGCTTCTTTATAAAATATAAAAAGAAATAATTATGATAAATCATTTTTAACTTTATATATATGTATTAAAACTGTAGAAACTTGTTGGGGAAAGGGGATGACAGTTGCACATTTTAAAAGATGTTGGATAATATTCTTAAAGTTCATGCTTATAGATTAGAAGTATTCATTGGTATTAATCCTAATTTTGATGTTGAGCATCCTTGTGCTAAATCTGTTGGAAGATACAGGTGTTACCTTAGTCCTGGTTGGGAATGATATTCAAAAGTTTTAAAAATTTTTTTCTACAGCATCCCAAAATATATAATTATATGCCCAGAGTTTAATGTGTTAAAGATTAGCAAGGTTTTATTTTCCCTTCCTCAATACAAGAGTGAACACATACATGAATCATTGCAAAGTACAATAGATACTTTGATTTTGAACCATAATGAAATGCATGTACAGCTAGTATCATACTGTAATTTAAAAAGTGAGATAAATATTCTGATATAATTCATTGCTATAGAATCCATATAAATAGGAGTATTATATTGGAAGTAATATTAAGTTTTTTTAATAATGTAATATGGATAATTGAACTGGACTTGATGCTTCTTCCCCCTTAGTTTGGCATTCTGTTGTTCATCGTGTTTGTTGTGGAAATTGCCGGTGCTGCTACTGCATACATGTACAGAGGACAAGTAAGTGTTGCTTCATTTAAATACATTATGTATTTTTAAGTTATCAATTTTGATTTTAAATAGCTGGAGTATTTAAATTAAATTGCATCTTGAATATCACACACAAATTTGAATATGAACTTGCATCCAAAGTCTCCCTACTAAAAATTAAGATGTTACTTTGAATTATATTTATCTCTTGCATTCGAAATGTCTTTAGTTTGTATTGAATATTCTCGAGAGATTTTATATATCATGTTTTATATTTAAAAGTGAATGATTAAAATTAAATGATTTATTATAGAACCTCCTAATAATAAAAAAATTTTTTTTTTACATTGACATTGCAAATCGTAGATTAAGTTCATTGCAAATATTTATTTCTGATTTTCTTTGGTTTTTAGCTTTCCTTTTATGCTTGGCTTAAGATTTGATCGTATTTTAATGAAATAGGCTCTAGAATTTTTATTTAAATTAATGTTATTTTTTTTTTCTAGTTTAAAAAATTTTTCTCTAATATTTTTTACAGAAATTAAGTCATTTCTCTCATTTTAGTTTGAAGGATTGCTGAAGGACAATATGAATAACAGTATTGCTCAAAATAAATCTGATGCTCATGTTCTTTGGGATGAAATGCAAACCAAGGTAAACAATTTTTTAAAAGAAAGTGTAAATGATATTTTATGTGCTTAAATTTTTATTAAATTTATTTTGGTAAGACTTTATCAAATTGTTTTAAATGGTCTTATTTTGAAAATTAAAATGTTTATTTCTCTAATATGAGTTTGCTGAAAATTTATCAGTTATTCTAATTTACTTTAAACAATTGGTAATTTTATATAACATTTATATTTAATTGAGAATTTAAAAAAAATGAATTTTGATTAACTAATGCTCACATTAAGTATTGCTTTTAAATAAAGTACATTTTACATTTGTTATCTCTAGTTGACAAATGTGTGTAATTTTTAAAAGTTCATGCAAAAATATGCAACTGCAAAGTGCTTGAATGAATTGGCTGGAAACATGAGAATGTAGTTATGTGATTGTCGTGGGAATTTAACCAATTGATATCATATGAAGAAAGTGACAATATATATCAAAATAATTTGATAAATTTTGTTTATTTATATTTTAATTTGCAGTATTTAATTCAGTTAGGAGACAGGATATGTACATTGTTACAAAATTGAAGAGCTAGGATGTTTAGTTTTCATTTCTGAGAACACTAAATGAAAATTCTTTCATGTACTTGAATGATAATGTACAGTGGTATATAAACTTTGTAGTGATTGAATTGTTATGCAATTAATATATAATTAAAAATATTACTTTACTAAAAAAAACTGTGGTAAAAAGCCATTAATTTATATATTTTTGTTCAAGGAAATAGTAATGTGCAAATAATTGTGGAGTACATTTATTTCAACTGAATTGTGCAATGTATGTGAATATATTACTATTTTTTAGCTTTTTAAAGAGAAGGGAATAGTTTTCTAAAGTATGGTCTTTAAAACATCGTAACATTATGCGTATTTACATAAATTTGGCTGATATTTATCTACATGTATTACTCAATTCTTGTGAGGAAGAAAAATTTCACTATTTTATCTCTAGTGGGAATGTTGTGGAGTTGATGGTGCTAAGGACTATGTTGAGAATGGCTTGGATGTTCCCAAAAGTTGCTGTGACGCTAAGGAAGATAGTTGTTCAGTTGCTAATGCTTATCCAAAAGTAAGTATTTGTATATTTAAGGCAATTTTGTACAATTATAAATATCTTTATACATTTTTAATCTTATACTATAAAATAAGTCTCTTTCCTCTCTCGATATGTCAGATGGAAATTCTCAATTCAATAATTTTAGAAATAAAACTTTATAACTTAATATATATAAAGATAATCTAAAACATGATATTGAATTGGGGTTTTATATAGTTTTGGGGCTATAAATTAGATTCTTTTTATGCTGTTAAGAAGCAAATATATGTAATTAATAGCTTTGTTAAACAATAGGTGAGAAAAATTGATTGTAAGCGTTTTCTAATTTTTTTAAAACTTTTTCTAATCTCAAAGAAATCTTGTGTTTTAAAACGAAGGCCTTTAATCATATAAGTGCTTATGCAACGTTAGAGAGACCTGCAGAGATATATTTTATATAAGTGAAATTTTTTAGCTTCTGTATATATAATGTATGATGTAATATGAAAGTACTGAAATTTTTACTATAGGGATGTTATAAGCAAATGCTGGATAAAATCAAGAACAAGATTGCCATTGTTGGTGGCGTGTCTATCGGAATTGGAATTGTAGAGGTAAGGAATTTTAAGTTGCATTAAACTTTTGTCATTAATGCGTTTCTGGCAATCTGTGAAAATGATAGATTTTTGCTTTTGTAATTTGTACTATAATGTCAGATTTGTATTCTAATTTTGTATTGCTTTAGAATAAAATTATAAATATTTCTCGCTATTTAAAATTTTATTTAATAACAATTTTAAATCTATTGTTAAATATATACAAAATATTTATTGTGTGAATTGGGCTGGGGGCCTCTTAATAATTATAATATACTAGCTGGTATACTCATTCTTTGCTCAGGTAAATTGGAAAATTAAACAATACTGATTAAAGGATAAAGAAGTTTTTAATAAGTTAATTTTGCATGAATTGCAAATTAAACAAATAAAAAAAGCTTTTTACATATTTCAGCAACAACAAAAACTACATTTGTTAAATGTTAAGTCTGTAGATCTAATAGCTGATAAAAAGGGGATTTTTTTAATTTATAACACTCCGTAAATCTCTTGTGGATCGAGTTTTGAAAACACCTTCCTTCTCCTTGGTAAAAGCAACACATTGTTACTAATTTTGTGTAATAAACTCTTAAAATAGTGTAAATTTATATTTGAATATTTAATACATTAATATTACTTTCTGTTGCATTTATTTTATGTTAAAATTGTGATATTCGTAAGCAACACCATTCCTTACATTATAATGGCAATTCAGTGGAAACATAGCGAAATATTGGCGATGGAGCCAAGTTGACATCATTTTTGGCAACTTGGCGATTGATTGAAAGGTGCAGAAGTTGGTATGCTATAGTGCCTCTGGTGGGGAGCTGTAACAAAGAGGATAGCATAAAAACCTTCTCCACAAAAATATACATGTTAATTTTCATATTGATCGGTTGGAGGGATATGATTTCTTATTTACAAACTTATATATATATTAATAGATTTAAACTTTAACTTCCCAAGTACAAACTATGTCCTGTGCTGTAGCTGAAAAACTAGCCAAGGGTTATGAAGACTACCACATGTTAAATGTACCCTATTTACTCAAATCTAAGGCACAAAAAAAAAAAGTGTAAAAGGTTTATCAATATCAAATATTTAAATTTAAAAAAAAATTAATGAGAAGTAACAGGAAGTTTACTTTATTTTACCAGTATTTTAAAAACTCAAATGCGTGCATAAACTTACAATTACTCTTGCGTATCATGTTTCAAAAATGATTCGCCACTCTCATTGTCGCAGTCTACTTCGAATTGGTGCTGGCATTGCCATTTTCACGATGTCGTTTTCCAAGTCATCCAATGCATTTATTATGTGACATTTTTTTAAGGAATGTATTATAGAAGAATGTAAAAGAAAGAATTATATATATATATATATATATATATATATATAGTTTGAACATTTTCAAACAAAATTTATATCATTCATTTCACCACTGACTTATATTGGTTTCATTGGTGTCCAATTCTTTTTTTTCTACTCATAAAATTTCCTACCTTTTCACGCTGGCATCATGATGAACTCATCTTGATGCTATTACCAATATGTCTTGATGTTCAGGTGATTAAAAGAAAGCGAATACTAAAAATTTCCTAAATCCCAGCAGACAACGATGTTTTGGATGAACTGAATACTGGATATAAACTACAGAAATGGGATAAGTCATTAAGTCAAGTAGCCAGAGTGTGTGCATGGGGGGGGGTACATTTTTCCTTTGGGAAAAGGGTTGAAACTAAATTTTCCCTATCAAATGAAGGATTTCCTTTTGATTCTAAGCCACACCAGATTCAGTAGCATTAATACTGGAAAAAATATGGTATTTGGCTCCCAAGATTCATGTGTAGTATGGTTTAATAACTAGATTGAAGTACCAATTTGTTTTTCATTGCTGTTTACCATAGTCCAAAATTGCAAAATCTAGTACAAATTGCGTTTGTCTACTTTAGAGTAAATGTTCATTCTAGTAAGGAATGTGTAATTTCAAGTGCATGGTGTGGTTTGTGATTGAGGTCTTGTCTGCCATTTTGTTAACACAGTTCAAATTCAACCCTCATTATATTAACTGAAAAATTGAATTTGTATAAATGAGAATTTAGAGTTTCTACTTTAAATTTCAACCTTTTAACGAAACTGCACTTGTTTACAAAATGTGTCTAAAAGGTTTCGGAGTCTTCCTTTATAATAAGTAACAAAATCCTGCTGATCAATGTTGATTCATTTAAATTTCTAGTTTTAAATTACTGAGCTTTATAATCTAAAAATTATTAATTAAAAAGTCTGCTATATTTCAAATAATTTTGTTCAATGAAGGATTGTTCTATGGAACCATATTTAAAAGTAAAAATGCTGGCATTTATTTGTAATTCTAAAATTCTAATAGTTATCTGGATATGGAAGAGATGTTTACAAATAGAGGGAGTCATTATGGAAATTACCTTATGTAAAAGGAATTTTATTTTTAGTTATCTGATTTTATTGATTTGTTTTTGGTAGTGTAAACACACACACACATTTCTTAATATACATTTATTTCTTTTAGCTGATTGGAGTAATGTTTGCTTGGTGTCTGACTTCAGCTATCAAAAAGGAGTATGAAGGAGTGTAAATAAAGTAAAAATTGTGTTTGCTGCTGGATTCCATTAAGCGCAACAGTGTTGTTAAATTCGTCCGATGTTCGTGCATGTTATTTTGAGTTAATCTTTTTCCATTTAGCTATCATTTTAAAACCATTCAGTCTAGTTTATATTTTTAATGAAACATTTTGAAAGTATTAAAAAATTTTAATAAATTATTTTTATTAGTAGTATTGTAGTACTTTCTATATATTGGGCTTCAAATATCACACATATATTTTTTTTTTCTCCATTTTAATTTTGAACGGCATGGGATTTAACTTTATTTCAAGTAAAATGTTCATATGTTAAATTGTGTATTACAAATTCCTGTGAAAACTATATCCTTACATTTTAAAGAAATCTGTGTTCCTGATCAATTAAAAAAAAATGTGCCTTAGACAACTTACAATTTTTTGTTTTCAGATTTTTAAAAATTGGATCAGATCTCTCAATCAGTGGGAGAAAAAAGCTCATTTTAATAAGACTGAATTACTAGAAAACCATTTGTAGTTTTTAATTTTGAATTGCTTTTTCAATATTTTATAAATTTATTTCCCTTTTCCGACATGTAATTATAAATTTAATCTTTACATTTGCCAAACTTCAAGAATAATTAATAAAATTTTTATATGAATATTTTATTTTAAAATTGTGCCAATGTTTTCTGTAGAGTAAAGAATGTTATATAGAGTTCCACAAGCTATCTTTTATTAATTTTGAACTCTTGCATCTTTGTAAAAATTTTGATGGGTTTACTGTTATGCAATGTACATAATGCAAAATATCCAGTCGTGTGATTTTAATCTCAGTAATGATTACAAGAGAGAAAAAGCTAATGCCGAAAAATAGACTCGTTATCTTGGAAGTGTCATCTCTGAAGTAATACTGTATACACTAATTATATACATTCCACACAAGAACCGAAAAGAGTATTGTTATTTTTGAATAGACTTTCTTCATGGTTGGGATATTTTGAATGTCTTCTGTAAACATTAGAAGATTAATAAACATTACTTATTCTTGCTGTCATGCTTTGTACATAATAAACTTTCTTTCTGTGTACTTATAAGTGGTAATCAGTCATTGTGAATAAAAAAAAAGTTTAATGTTTGATTGTTGTGTGTTTTAATTTTATTTTAATGACATTTAAAATTTAATTCTATATACAATTTCCTACTGTAATTTTGATTAAAATTGTCTTTTTTGTTTATGCTTTAACACTGTTTTTTTAAATGTATTTGAATCTCATGTCATTAACAAAAAATACATAAATTTTCCGTACCAAATCCTAGATTAATTTTAAACTAGTATAACCTTTTCAATTAGTAGAAAAATGTATTGTAATTATGCAAGTGGGAATAGTTAGTCGGTTTTGCTTTTATTTAAGGTAAAAAATATTAAGTGAAGTATAATCGCATTGCATACAGCATAATTTTCTTTGAAATTGTTTTGTTTTTTTTACACACTAGAAAATTGGGAAATATTTCCGAAACATAAGTTTTTGAGTGCAATACTTTGTTTCAGTTTTCATAGATCCAAAATTAAAAATAATTGATCATTGTTGAAAAATAAAATTCTGAATATAATACAGTGTAAGAGGAGGCTCTCAAAGTGTGTCCTTGGGCTTGTCGCAGAATGTTCCAAAAGTTTTCGTAATCATGTTTTCAATTCAATGTAGTAAGGTGCAACAGCTAAGTATTTATATAAATCTATAATTACAAATAAAAAAAAATTCCAAATTGTTTTCATTAATTTAATTGTTTGCCTTTAAGTGCCAATTCTTGTTAGGGTCTTGGATAAACAGTTTTGACTCTTGCTATTTAAAAGGTTTTGGTTCTTATTTAATAGTAATTAACATAGCTAAAGGACATATAAAAGTACACCATACCATATAAAGTATACTATATGCCACAATTCAAGAAGTGAATCTTTATATGATAGCTTAGTGTTTTACTTTTACGTCAACAGAAATTAAGATAGACCACTGTGTATGAAAGTTTTGCCACCAGAGTACTATTTTGGAAACCGGTGGATAGATTTTCCGGCTAATGATTAATTTGTTGATGAATTGTTTTTAATGAAGGAGTTTAAATTGTTTATTTGTTCATCAAATTTTTCCAGTTTTATGCATTTCATTAATTATACTATTGTAAATGTCAGTGTTGTTTTTTAATCAGGGTTTTCCTATGGCCTTCATTTATTCTATTGTAATTAGCAGGGTTTTTTTTTTTACTTGGAGTTTCTCCATGGCACTCAACCCATAGCTCAAAAAGGTACCTGAAATTTTAAAAAAAGTTGGGGAAACTACTGCTTTTATTAAATATTTGTAGTAGATATTTGATTTTCTCTGATAACTATAAATATGAATAAAAATTTATCTTTAAAATCAATATTCTTAATTATTGTAACATAATGTTGGAAAATTATCCATTCCATGGCATTTTTTGAAATATAATAAATTTGAAATGGTTTAATAATAAATCATCAAATGCTCGTATTTCCATACATGATGAAGGATCATACTTATAATACTGAGGGAGAAATAGTTGCTAATTGTATGCTCTATATATTCACTTGTGTAACTTTAGACCAGCTTGTTTACTATCCTTATTTAATTATGGCATAAAATTTCAAGATTCATTTCAAATTTCCATTGTACAGCAATGCTTTGTTAATCTGAACTCTTATCTAACAGGCTTCTAGTCGTAATGGGGACAAAACAGTACCAGCTTAATTGGGTTTTTAATAGTGATTAAATACAAATACTCTTGCAAAAGATCTTTAGTACTGTGCATTGAGCACTTGGTACTATTGTTGCATATCTTATTTGAAGTAGATTAAAATTCTCTCCATTGAACGAATGTTTGATTCACATTAACTGGGAGATTTTCTTCATGCAATTTGTAAAGAGATCTAAAGGTTTTAATAATTTATTATATGACATTTGTTTGATTATGTAACACATTCTTTGATAAAATCATTTATCTGGTGACTGGCCCTCTTCCTCCTTGTTGTAATGAAAGGAAACAATTAACCTTGGCATTGTATTACAAATGTTGATGTATTGAATTACTTCAGTGGTTTTCAAACTGTTCTACAAGGCATACCCAGGGATTCAGAGTCACAAAAAAAATTATAAATGTGCATGCAAAGTGGATTGAAGTTTGTTTTATCACAAGTATCTAAAGCTCATCCCAGTAATTAAAAAAAAACATAATTTTATTTATACATTACATTATTTTGCAATACTTTATAAATTTTCCTTTTGACATAATGAAAGAATATTATAAAGAACGTTTAATATTCTTTTATTGTTTATCTGTGAAAATTCTATTATCCAAAGGTTCAATGAAAAAAAGTGACCGCGGTTGTCGAGGTATCGGATCGTGGCTGGCTTGTCACAAGTTCGAGCTCAGTACCACTAAAGACCCGCCTTGTAGGGGGGCGATGCACATTAAATCTGTCGAGAGCTCAAACGTCCTCCCATTGGTGTGGTGTGGTAGTTAGGAAAGGGGAATGCCAGCTCTGGTGTCGTCCTCGTCATTTGACCATGGTTCAAAATGACGAGGTCCGTCGCCAAAAGCCTTTGTGTAGCTGAACAGTGCGACATTAATATTCACTCACTCCATGAAATAATCTTATGCTCATTAGTGCTGCTAAACTAAATAGTTTCTTAATGGAAAATACACTTAAAATGAAGAGAGAACGCCTTATATTGACAGATTTAACGTAAAATCTAAATTTAAATAAGAGCAGTTTCTGAATTTTAAGTTGCAATTTCATGCAAAATACTTGGGATTTCTCTCTCAGCTATAAACATTTTAATGTCATTCACAGAACGGTGTATTTAGGTGAAAAACATTTCTCAATGAGAGCGGCTACAAAAACACAAGTCAGGATATGACGTGACCTGCAGATTATTTCAATAAACCTAGACTTTGTCAGTTTGTGTAAAAAAAAAAAAAATTTAAAACACATGTCCCACACAGTTACAAATTTAATGCATGGGTAGGTGACACTTGGATCATAAATTAATATTAAAGAGTAATTATATATATATATATTAAGGTATCCGAATACGTTTGGAACTGTGATTTTAAAAAGGTGTATAAATGGATAATTTACATGATATTTAGTGTCCCTTAGATGAGAATATATGTATAAAATTGTTTTAAGGACATTTTGACAAAACAAATTATTTAAATACAATGTTTCAGCAAAAAATTAACTTAGAATAATTTTTTTTCAAAATGTTCTCCTTTTGTGAAAAATGCATTTATTATAATAATATTTAGACTGTTTATAGCTCAGATCTCTTTACAGAGGCTCAACTAGGATTTTTGAAAAATTTACATTTTCAGAGTTACAACCATTTGAAATAATTATCGGCGTTTTTTTCTTAAAATTTCTCCCCTCTGTTGTCATAAAACATGGATAAACCCACTTCTAAGTTATATATTTCAAAAATTCTAGTTGAGCCTCTGGACAGAGGTCTGAGCTATATACAGGCACAATATTATAATAGAAGCTTTTTTCACAAAAGGAGAATACTTTGAAAATGGGTCATTCTATGTTCATTTTTTGTCAAAATATGGTACTTAAATAATTTTTTATTGTAATACTATTCTTAAAACAATTTTATATACATTTTCTAATCTAAGTGACACTAAATATTATCCATTTATACGCTTTTGCAAAATCACGGTTCCGAACGAAGTCGGATACCTTAAAATGAGATAAAAATTTTATTTATTAACACAATACTTTTTTCAATTGCTTATACATTAAGTACCTAGAACATGTTGATCTACATTAAATATTTTCAATTTTTTACGTATAGAATGGGGTTGCATGAAAACACCTTATAGTTCGAAGGGTTCCGTGAGTCGAAAAAGTTAGAGGACCACTCAGTTATTTGAATGGGGCTTTATAGATGTAAAAACAAAGAGGTATAGCATTCTTTCTATTGAGATTTTTGAATGCAAGATATTAAAGTTTCACAGTATCAATCCACGTCACTTGACCATGGTTCAAAATTACGTAGTCCGTCACCAAAAGCCCTCGTGTAGCTAAACAGTGCGACGTTAATATTCAATCAATTCACAGTATCAATTCCATCATTACACATATGACATTTAATTGCTATTATATATAATTTACTGTGGATTAATGTTAGGTATTGGGCAATTTTTATATTAAAAAAAATACTTAATTTTCTCTCCTATAATGCGGATTTTCATAATTTTAAATATTTATTGAAAACGGTTCGCGTAATCCATTTATGATAACGGATACATCTGTATATGAATTAACTTTGAATGAGGAGGGAAAAAAATTAAAAACATTTAGAAGAGCCGGTTAATTCATTTTCGATTAAAATTAGAGGCAATTATCTCATGATAGCCAAAAAAAATTTTTTAAATATTGTTACAACTTTCTACGTCTTATTTGTAGATGATGAAATGAGAGTGGCATTATCATTTTACGACCAAATATAAACGAAATTATCAAAACTTATAAATAAAAAAAAACTTAATAAAAACTTATTTTATTGTTAATGTACCGCCAAATTTTAAAATTGTCAAAAGTGTGCCACAACCAAAAATAATAATAATAAATAAAAAGGTTGAGATTCACTGACCTATAGTGATTATCCACCATGTAGAGGGGCTGATTAACGTTAAATTTGTCCTCCCGTTGACGTGGTGTAGTAGTTCGGAGAGGGGAAATGCTAGCTCATGTATCGTCCTCGTCTGGTGTAAATTAAATGTAAAATAAATAGATGGCGCTGCAAGTCATCTGAGAGATACTTTTTTTAGCTTGTAGAATCAGTTATGTAATGTTCTTTGCGCTGTGTACATGTCTTCTGTGTCGTCTAAGGAAGTAAATCAAAATGTGTAAAAGAGGAACTAAATTATTGGAATAACATAAAAATATAATGGATATAATCGTCTAACTGGCCAATGGAATTAATGAATCAGAATTATAACATCGTCACTTGGCCTATGTTCAAAATTACGAGGTCCGACGACAATAGACCTCGAGTTGGCTTATAGTGCGACGTTAACAAACTCACACACTTATCTGCGTTCGATAAAAATTTCGAAAAATATTAAGGATATCCTTCCATTTTCTTCTGGATTCTATTTCTTTCTTCCCTTATCATTTTAAAATTTTCTATTCTTAATGTTAGTGAGTACATTTTCGCGTGAATTTGAAACAATGACCATGAATTGCACCTTTAAAAGGTTCAATAGTACAAAGCACATTCTTTTGCAAAAAAGGGAGAAAAAAAATGATGCATTCCTAAAAATAGTCCAATTGTCTCGAAATTCCTCAAATTCCCTTATACCCCAGGATGCAAAAGATTCAATTTTCAAGGCCAATAGATGTTAGTCAAAGTACTCGTTATTTATTACGCAACTAGCGTTGTATACTGAGAGTAGCCATTTTATTATGACCATTCCATCATTATCTCATTGAGTCCCACTTTTTGCCTTTAATACAGCTTTGATTCATTTTTACATACACTGGCAAATGATTTTGACGTGTCACTCGTGAAATCTGAGGCGATACTTTGAAGTACAGAAGACATTCCCCATTGCCTCCACCAACTTGAAGGATTGTAATAATTCTCATATGTGTTCCATACTTTCGTGCTGTCTCCGCCAATTTCTAATTCGCCCATCTACAGGTTGTAACTTATAAACTGGTTTCATCGGACCACAATACTTTTTTCCAACGGTCCACTGTCCAATCCTGGTTTACCTGAGTGAATTTGAGGCGTATTAAAAACACTAATATTTAATTTATTGTCTATAATGCTCAAAGCAATACAAGATAATATATAGTAAGTGGATTATTGTTTGTGTTTTAATTAGGTTCAGATAATTAGGATTAAAATCAATATTAGAAATATACTCTACTATTACAAAAGACAATTAAATAATCAATGTATCTAAAAATATAAAAATCCGCATTGATAAGGCAACTTTTTTTAAAAAAAAGTAAAAATAAATTATCTAAACTACTGATGGTAGATCCACCTTGTAGTGAGCGTTTATATGTTTAACAAACTATCATTACAATTTATATAATAATTTTTAGGTCTAATACAGAAAGTGTATTTACCCCAGTAACTAAAAAAAATCTTTAACCTTACAGAGCTACCCATTTTTGCAGATGTAGAATTTGTACTTTCTGTCCACCTAAGAAACTCAAAAGGACAATATACTGCTACTAATTTGCTTTGGAGAAAAACAACTTATTCTCCAATTAATTGAATAATAACAAATTTATTAATGGACGAAGACAAACAAATGACTATGAAGACAAATTGATGTATGTACACAAAAAATATTAAAATAGATTATTTACAGCAATGAAAAAAACACACTCGTTATAAATAAGCTTCACAGCGCTCCATCAACGGCTAGTCTTCGCAGTTTCACTCAGGCAGATTAAGTCTCTCAGTCTTATCGCACGTGATGCACAAGTAGATTTTGAACTTGACTGACTCACTTCTACAGATGCTACGGAAATTTCTGCGGGCATATGGGTTACTAGGAGTCCTCAATCCCGCATCTGGCAGAAAAAGTTTGTACTGTTAAGAAGACAATGTGAAATTAAACTTGCTAGTTGAGTACTGCTTGGCTATTGGTGACTGACTCACTTCTGAACTCCACCGGCCTTTATATAGCCTCATGGTAATTTCCAGAAGGATCCATTCCAGAGACTTTTCGTTGGTTTGCTGGCGGAATAATTTATAGCAAAGGGTGATAAAATCATCAATCTGGTAATCCTGTTGACATTTTCCATAGCTGCTATTATCTTACTCAAGTTAATGCTGGGAAGAGTATGAAGCGTGAATAAATTTATCGCTTACAACTATGGATTTACAATGTTATTAATTGATTAAGAAAGGAACTTTCAGCAGGTTAAAATATACTCGACATTTATTTACTTTCTTTGTGCAAATCGAAACTTTTATACTGTTTCCATTCCGATAAATATGATATTTACAATATTTTCAGTTGATGCGTGACCAACCAATAGAAGATGCAGCCGCTACAAGTACTTTCCCTGTAAAACTCTTTTTTCCACACGCAGTGTATCATTGCAATGAAAACAACATACTTCATGTGTTTCAATACGTAACTATTGTAAAAAGGGTAGCATAACACTTTTAATATCTGCCAAGAGAGCAAACGCTAATTGTTAACACCTTTCTTTATACTTTAATTGAAATATTAAAATATTTCTCTTAAGATACACGCATTTATTTGAAATAAAAAAAGTACATATAGGTCATCTGGCTAGAATGAATGAAGATAGTTGCTGCAATAAAATCTTTCTGGCAAAGCACAGAGGCAGATCCCCGTTAAGATGGATTGATTGTGTTGAGAAGGACCTAAAAATTTTAAAGGTCAAAAATTGGAAAAAAGTTGCTAAAAGTAGGGATGCCTGGAAAAGACTTCTGGAGAAGACCAGGGCCTACCCAGGGCTGTCGAGCCATTAAAGAAGAAAGCACACATAAATATGCACTTGTGTTTCATTCGTTTCTTGTGAGCCAAATGATTAGTTATACAGTAACACTGATTTAAATTTAATCTCGGGATTAAATTATTATAGGTTTCTAGAACCTTAATTATATCACATAAATATCTATAGAATCAAACAAATACTCAAAACTATAACTATTATGATAGAGTATAAATATCTTTTTTTTATCTCTAAAATTCCCTTCTATTTTTAATAATAGATACTGTAAATATAATACAATTGAAAATATTATGTAAAATGATTTGTATCCCACAAAAATTTGTTTAGTTATGTTATTATTACTTATAACTTAACTCAATGGGGAACAACAGCCCATGAAGGCCAAAGCCTAGTGTGCCCACCTCAGTATACGTGACCTTGAGCAGATGTTCCAGTCAGGTGGTCAGTCTGGCACGAGACCCCCAGTGTTATGTTTTTAAGCAAGCTTGATACTCATTTATACTCATTATCAACCCACTGAAGGAATGAAAGGCTGAGTCGATCTTGCCCAGCCCGGGATTTGAACCTTGGACCTGTGGTGGGGAAGCACGATGCACTATCACTCAGCCATTGGGCTTCTATTATTATTTATAGTTCTCATTAATTTAAATCATGCCTTCAATATCATATTAACAATCTATATCGTTTTTATTTAAATTGAAGTCAATATGGCTTGAAAACCTTATAGAATAAGGGTTTTAAATATTTGTAATTGTATTCTTATACTGAGAATATCATGATCAGGCTGATAAACTGTTTTTGTGTAGCGAAAGATATGCAGAAACTCGAATAGATAAAAAGGAAAAATATGTGCAATGTGACAGAATAAGTATATTTTTTCCCCTTCAAAAGTTGATCAGTAGTTAATTTAAGAAGTAATTTAGTTATTTTTGTTTACAACTTTGCTGAGATCATGCGTTATACCATGATTTTTTTAATGTTGCACTTATTTCATTAAATAGGGTTAGATGTATCACTTCATCTATGAAAAATTTATTTTCATTCTATGAAAAATTTATAAAATACTTGTAAAATATCAAAAAGTTTATAAAATATTTATAAACTTTTTTAAAAACATATATAGGAGCATTTACTTATTTGTAAACTTATTAATTAGCTGGTAAAATGAAAACAGTAAATTCGTTTCCAGCATGGAAACGAAACAGAAAGGAATTGCTTTATGCAAAATTAAACAAATTCGGAGCGCAAGATGACCATAAAGATTAAATTTTAGAGATTTAAGCCGATGGTAATCAGAAATTGATTTCAGAACCACCATTACATTATGACCATTCCTGATATAGAGCCATGAGCTCACCCGAAAAAAGAGAAGAGCACACACGGAGCTCGAGTAACTGATGCTGGAGTATATAAAAAGCCCATGCACTGTTTTTCTACATATAGAGCAGCGTTACTCAACTTGTGGCCCGCCGGTCTTTTTTGAGTGGCCCAGTCATGGCCCATTATACTAAGAAATTCAATTATTGGAGAACAATGTACAAAAATTTAACAGGAAATTCTGTCAATCAAGCAATCAAATGCATAAATTTGGCTATCAATTTGTTATTTAATAGTAGAATGCTAGCAAAAGGCTTGGTCATAGATGAAAGAATATAAAAATTGTCCCATAACTCAGTAAAAATTCATAAAAATAGATGTTTTTGTGTGTGTGTTTGATAGAAAAGTTAATATAGTATTAAAATAAAAGTCAAAAGTGAGTTTTAATATTTTTTTTATTAATTTTGTTTGTCAATATTGCTTTGGTCTTATAGTGTGTTTTTCCATTAACCGCATGTTGCGGCCCGCATGAACTGTCATGTGTATGCGGCCCGCGTGAAATACCTACGATTAGTATGCGGCCCGGCACGAAAAAAGGTTGAGTACCCCTGATATAGAGTGTTTAGTGACGTAAAGGAGTTGATTTTTAAGATTTCGATAAAGTTCAAATCATTATGACTCCCCACCTGGGAATATCAGCGTCAGAAATTGAAAATTTGGCGGTGCAATTAAGATTATTCTTAGTACTTATCGAAAGTGATGTATGGTTGGTAAAACAATAGGTTACGACTCATTCATTTCACAGGAGAGCGAAAAACGGTTATTGCTCACAATGTCTGAAGGGCTACAATAGCCAATACACCAGCTGTTACAACAAAGGTGATCCAGATAATGTGTCGTAACACAGCATTCAGTATACATTGCTGCGTAAGGGTGTACAAAATCGACGTCCAAGTTATTTCCTTGCTCTGTCGGCATCATCGTCAACAGCGCCTAAAATAGGTCATGGAACATCGGCACAATGGATCATAAAAGAATGGAAGAAAGTCTCAAGATTTGAAGAATCTCGTGTTCTGGTCAATCGCATTGGCAGGTGAGAGAGAATACACCAAATTACAATGTAAAATCCTGGCATTCGGGTGCTCAGTTATTTGTAAAAAAGTTGGTGGTGGCAGTATTATGACATGGGCTATATTTTCATGGAGACTCATCCTCCTCATAGAAGAGACTCATCCTCCTCATGGCTTACCACCGGGTAACGACGTTTACCATGTTATAAGGACCAAATCGTCAGGGAGCATTCTGGTGAATTGAAAGTAATATCTTAGTCACCCAAGTCACTCATAAAAAAATTATTGATTTAAAAATACTACATTATATGAGAAAAAAGATTTCCATTTTTTAAAAAAAACTATGCATTATACTGTAAAAAAATAACCAAGAACCATTTAACTAAACATACTGAAAAACAACTAAGTAAAAACTTATAAAGATAAACCAAACTAAAGCTAAGCATATGAAAGACTCGTTAACACCAAGGTAGTGTTTATTAACGTCGCACGAAAAAAAAGCAAGACGAGGGCTATTTTGAACCATAGTCAAATGATGAGGATGACACCTGATACCACCTTCTCGAACTTTCACACAACCCTAACGGGAGAACCTTGAGCCTTGACAAATTTAACGTGCATCAGCTCCTCTACACGGAGGATCTTTAATGGCACTGCGGCTTAAACTCATGACACGCCGGCCTCAAGTCCATTACCATGACCATTCGGCTACTGCGGCCATCCAAGATAGTAAGCAGTAAAAGTTGAGAAGGTATGATTAATAAATTAATAGCAGGAGTTGGAGAACTCTTCACTTACGGGGATTGAGGACTTTTCAGTATGCGTCAAAAATGCTGAATAAAACTTGTAATATTCAAATGCTGTCTTCCCTTAGAGTTTCATGAAAGTATAAAAACATTGCAAGGATTCATTATTTCCTAATATTGAACTAGAATAATACGCGATTTAGGAATATATATCTATAATGTTAAGGCACAATGGAAAGAGTGTAAGTAAATGGTTATTAACGTCATTCTATATAGTAACGCGAGGGATCTTGGCTAAGAACCTCAATCAAGTGACGAGAACGATATCTGAGCTGGAATCTCTCTCCAAACTATCGCACCACACCAATGGGAGATCTTTGAACTTCGACAGATTTAACGTGTATCAGCTCCTCTTCACGTTAGGACTTCATTGGCACCAGGGTTCGAGCTCCTGACGCACTGGACAAGAATTTATAACCATAACTTCTCGGCTACCGCGGCCACACGAGAAAGTGAGAATTTTTCTTACTAACACTCTGCAAGTCTTGTTATTACGTGGATCACGTGATTCTCTGACTCTTGGTTATTTGTGTATAAATTTAGCTCTTTTCAAGTCAAATAGTGATCACATTTTATCTCTATTATTTTAAAACAATTCTACTGTTTTAAGATGCATTTAATAGCCAGTTTTAATATGTGTTTTCATTTTACAAGTAATTTAATTATTTCTTTCACGTGATTATTGCTATTTCTAGATAAGAATGTAAATAACCATTAGTCACAGTCACATACCTTTGAAAGGGAAATGACATAATAAACCGTTAAATATCCCACAGCTCTTTCATTTGCTCAGATGTACGGGATGCGAAAAGTGATTTGATGAAATGGCAAATTTAAAATCGAGTTACTTCCGGCGCAACTGTATTACGATATCGAATTTGTAATCAAGTCTTCGAAAAGTATCAATTTATTCCGGACGGAATGATTATTTACAATTTAAATTGAATATTTGTTTTTAGCACGCAAAGTTTTAACGTACACTTTCGAAAATTTATATTTAATTGTACTTGATATTATTTATTTTCTTCAAAAAAGAATTTAATTAAAAAAAGTTTATTTAAATATACTGACATTTCAAGACTTTAATTATTTATAATTTTGAAAAAAAAATTTCCCTTGCATTTTAAACCCTAGCATCTAAGTATAATGGTTCCAATTTGTTTCAGATACTAGTTTTCATAGTTTATTTGGTAACTGACATTTGAACATAATTTGAACCAATATGTATATTCTTGATATATTCTATATTTATGTACATGTTAACTTATTTATTATGATTAAAATATTTGAAAAACAGTTTTTAGAAGTACTGAAAACAACTTCAAAATGTTTCAAGTATTAAAATTTTGTAGGGTAATATTTTTAAAATCAGTTTTATAAAGATATTTGTTAATGTAAAACATTGCCTTATTAAACTGTACAGTTTTCACTATTAAGTTATTAAAATATTCTGAAATATTTCTAATTTGAAATAAATAGCAGTAAAAAATAATGAAATGAAATATTTCTGTTAGAAAATTAATGATACATGTGTGTAAAATCCTGTCAACTATTTTTCATATTCCCTCAATAATATGTTCTGGTAATATATTTTAATTAGTTTAAGAGTTTGGTTGAAATTGAGCCAACATTTATAGTTGATGGAATTTTGCATAGGTGACAAATTAACCTTAGCATTTGAAAAATAAAGTATTGCAGGAATTTTAAAAAAAAGGAATTTAGCTGCTTTTGATTTTAAAAAATTGTGAAAACTAATTGTGCAGGTGCAATGGAAATTGTACAGTAACACCGAAAAATTTGCAAAGTATATTCTTTGAAATATTAAATTAGATCCCACTGATATTACTCTAATACTTGTTCTTAATTTGGTAAAAGCATTTGTTTCGAGATTTAATTGAAAGGAGCTTTTAAGATATGGAATTCAATGTAGAACTTCATAATGATTTTTTTCCTGATTTATTAGCAGAAAAGAAAACTCTTCAATATGTCAATAGTAATGTTTATAAATATTAGTTATATTTTGCAATGATTTGATAATTGATGAAAAACCCAAGGTTTTTGATATTTAAAAGTAATTGGCAAATTATTAAGGACTGAAAAGCGTGCAAATGCTGTATTGTCCCTTTTAGCTATTTTTCTTTATTCAGGGAGTTTGGACTAGTGTATATATATATATATCTTAAGAGCTTCTACATTAGCTCATTGACCTTATTTTTGCCGAATCAAAAACTGTTATCAAATGCTGTGGATACAGTCAATAATAGAAAGATTTTTCCTGTGCATGCAAACAAGTCCTAAATAACATAGTTGTCATTAAAGATTTTGTTAATTTAAACTTATTAGTATATATATAAGTAAACTCTTTGACACAAATTTGTTTTAATCTTTGCCAATTTATTGATTGATATATTATTTACTAAATTCTGTTTCTGACAATCTTTATAGGTTAAGGTATTGCTTGATGATGAAGGTTTTGTGTTTACTTTTGATTGCCTACTCCCTTCCCAGCCCAAATTGCCAGTGTGGGGACAGTGTTGCATTTATTTGGAAAACAACTTTGTAAAGAATTGAATCTAATCTGTTTTTGTCTACTGTAAAACAAATTTTGGAGATGTAATAGTTAGCAGATGCTTTTAAGCATGTAATATGGGTAATTTGTTTTTCTATGAAGAATAATATGATATTGTGTAAGCATATAAATATTCTGTACTTTGCATATATTCCTGTTGATCGCAAATATTAGTGAAATAACTGGTGACTGCAGAACAAAAGCTAATAATTTCATCAGCCAACAATCCCTTGTAGCTTTCAAAAGTAGCTGTGAACACCCCATTATTTGTTAGAAATGGGTGGTGAGATAATATGTTACAAAATACTCTAAATGTAATTGAAAAAGTTCGCTAATGCATTGAATTTTGAATAATTCATTGAGTACTTGAATCTTTTTTTTTTTGGAGTTAATGATCCCTATAATACCTTCCTATATGTCCATTTATAGTTCTGTAATTAGTAACATTTTATTATTTTCCAGATTTGTTGAATATGAACAAAATAAACTTTTGCTTGAAAAGAGATTGAACTAAGAAATTTATTCCAGATTCATTAAATATGAACAAAATAAATTCTTTCTAGGGAAAAGAGTGAACTAAGAAATATATTTATTCAAAAGTTCATTTTAAAACTTTAGATAAAAAACTAAATAAAATGAAGCATTCTTATATAAAAACTATTTTAGTGTGTGCCAAAGATTAGGAAAATGAAAAAAAAAATTTTCAAGGAAATTAATTACGTTTTAATACGTACAGTTTTTACTGTTCATTTAAGCTATCTAAATATTTATGCGAGCTGAATAAATGATTTCTTCAAAAAAAGATTGTTTTGTGAAATATTTATAATAGCAGAGTAATACAAGAAAAAAGTGGTAATAATATATGAGAAAAGGCTCTTTTAGTCATTAAATATATATAAATATATATTAATAAGTATAATATATATTTAAATGTAATATTTTTTTCAACTAAATATTCTAAAATGCAAGTGTACAAAAACAAATGCAATATAAATAAGTATGCTTTAAATGCATTTGATAAGTGATATAAATATGAAAACCATTATTTTGTTAGTTATAATTTAAAAAAATAATTTATTGATAGATTTTTTTTCCTTGGAAATAATTTTCGTGAATGGTTCTTATGTGAGTCATGAAATTTTAAAATTATATTAGCAGTTTGAATATGTATCTATAACTTTGTATGCATATTAGGATCATAAAGTATTACAAACAATTTTATTTCAAAATTTATTTCTGTATTCTAATCTTTATATTCTTTCTAGATTTTTGAAGAAAACCTTTATTGGAAAAATTGTACATTGAATCTGTTATCTGAGAAGAATTTGACTTTGCACTTAAATTAAGTATATTTTATTTAGTATCCTGTTTTATTTTATATTGTCTTTATGTTGTTTTTGCCAAAAATATTAAATTTTTTAACAAATTAATTTTAAAACAAATTTGAATTGTTAAATAATTGTAAACAATTGCTTAATATTGCTGATAATGCACTATATCACTTAGTGGGGTACACTGACTACTTTTAAGGGATGGGGCTTATATTTTAAAGAACATGTAAACAAAAGCACTGGTATACAGTATATTTATGCTAAAAATTAAAAATATCTTGATGTTTGGATGGAGGTTTCAACTCCTAAACACCCCACCTTTTTTTTTGTGTGTGTGTTTAGTATTGATTTCACTCTCTTATATCCTGAGATTTAAAAACTTTTTTTCATTGATATCTATTTTACTTAGCTCATCATGTAAATGGAGCTATTTCAATATTAATATTACATTAAAATTACATTCTGATATTTATAATATCAATTAATATTAAATTAATCTCTTCTGTCCTGCAAATAGATAACTCTTCTAAACCTTAAGTAGTTCTAATGAAGATCTAACTAAAATATATGAAATCTACAAAAATTAATTAGAAAGCGAGAATCTTGGATCATCATTGAAGAATCTAACTTAAAATTTTTGAAGTGTAAAATTTATTATAGAAGAAAATCAGAGTTATCTGTAATAAGTAAATATGAATTAAAAAATTATGTATAAATAAAAATAAATTGAAATGTTCCTTCTAAGTATTTTGCATTGAATATTAAACCTTGAGTTTGTCAAATTTAAAGTATGTACTAAGAAAAAATAAGAGCTTTCTGTAATTTAATTATTTGAATCTAAAACTTTTTTTTATGCATATATATATGTACTGTAGTTATGTATAAATGTGTTACAACTCTGTTTATAAGAGTTGAATGACACTGGGATTTTTGTAATTCCTGTAGAAGAATCTAAAAACTCTTTATGGCTACCATAAAATCCGGCGTATAACGCGCACTTTTAATACAAAAAATAAGATCCAAATTTAAGGGTGTGCGTTATATGGTGGGTATGAAAGCGACAGCCTTAAAAATAACAAAAGAAATAAGTATACAAAAAATTTATTTTTACACATATTGAAATACTGGTTATTTAAAAGAAATGGCATGCCTTATGAACTAAATGAGTTGTAGTTCTAGAAGTATACTATTTTTTTTCACAAGTCTGGGATAATACCTCAAATAAATGGCTTCAAAACATAAGAGCATTCTATATTAATATTTCAGATTCCTTCGTAAAAAAGGGGGTGCGCATTATACAGCAAATGCACCTAAAAATTAAAAAATACAGCTTGAAAGCATAGGTGCACGTTATACACCGGATTTTACGGTAATTAAAATTAGGATGAAAAGAGATAAAACTTTTATATAAATTGAGTGTAGAAACTAAGCCAAATTGATGTTATGTAATTTTACTTTTTAAACCTGTACAAAATTATTTATGTGTCATAGGAGCTCCCTTTTTTAATTCCATGCTGAAATTAAAGTGGATAATTTAAATTAAATTTATATTCAGAAGTAACAGAAATCCCTAAAAATAGCTGATTGTGACTAACATGGACATATTTTACCAAATTGAAATTATTAGGATCAATAAAGACTAATAAATAACCATTGTGGGAGAAGATAAAAAAAGCGAGGTTGATAGATTTAAAAACATAATGAATGACTAACTATCTTGAGGCTAATTTACTTTATCTGATGGTGTTCAATGTGATATAATTATTTTTAATCTTAATGTTGAATATGGTATTGTAAAATTTTGATTAGTATTAATTAGTAAAGTTGGCTAAAATTAAATGAATATTTTTAAAACAAAGCAAATATAAAATTTTTGAAAATATGGTTAATAATAAATGTTGAGCTTAAAAAACATTTCTGTTAATTTTGGATATCTGTTCCTTTGCTTGTTTATGCGAGGACAGTAAAAAATGACTTTAAATATTTAATGTTTATTTTTAGGAAAAATTGTTTGTTAGTTACATTGAGTAATTTACTGAACAATTTAATCCACAACTAAACTGCTAACAAATGGGGGGGGGGCGCCAAATATAGATATTAATGTTTCCTTTGAAGCCTAGAAAATACAGTTGAATTCCGATTTAATGAATTAATCCAGACCAAACACTTTGTTATTTCTGAGTAATTCATTATGTTGGGGGAAAGTAAAATACAAATTTTTTGCTTTTATCTTTTGGAAATTCAATAATAAGCAATTACACAAAAATATCCATTGTTAGAAATTACACACTTTCCATTAAACAGCTTAAAATACTATTAGTGAATTACTATGCACCAGTTAATTGGAAATTTTAATACTAACAGATGTTTGACAATCTTTTTGATTCCTGACTTGAAAGAGCTCTTTTTGATTTCATGCAGAGATGAGAAAATATGCGTCATTTACATCTTGCTGCGTAAGGTATTTTTTTCCAGTTTCCAATCAATGTAAAGTGTTAGAAAATGTAAAATTTTTAATAGGAGTTTCATTATCAATATCTGCATCAGAATTGCTATTGAGTGGCTCAGACAAATCAAGTTTCCTCAACTTCAGATCCACAAGTAGGCAACCTGTCATCAAATGTAAAATAATCATTAAAATTGTAAAATATCCCCTGTGGTATAGAGTGGGATGAGATAAAAGAAAGAAATTTCTTGTCCGATCGAAAACTCAAAGGATTGATTACATTCATAATTCATCTGCACCTGTAAAGTCTAATAATGGTCTGTATTCTTTCCCGTCAAAATTTGCTGCTTACAAGAAAAGTCTTTTTCTATTTTGGACAAAAAGGGTTTGTCATTTGAAAAGAAATAATTTTTTCTGATACAAACTAATAATAAAAAATTTTGGGGCTGCTGAAATAATTTGTTCTTTTGGGGTTTATGGGTTTCTTAATAGAGGTTTTTTGCTTTCATTTTAATCAGAAAAGAGAAAAATATGTTAAATTACAAAATTTATTAAATAGAGGCTGACAGTATTGCTACCAGAAATAACTAAATCAAATTTTGTTGTGTTGAGCAACATTCTGTAATATATATAACGCTAGGAACAATACGTGCATTTGGAAGCTTTTTTTGAAAAATAATTATGAGATATAATGCAGTAAAAATACATCAATTTAATTACTATACATTTCAATGTAAAATTTAACTTCAAAAGTGCAGGTTTGAGTACTTTTGACTGTTATATTCATTTATTAAACTATATATACTTTTTATATATACAATATATATGTTCCTGGGAAAAAAATGGAGCAAAAGCTATTTGAAAAAAGATACTATTTGTATTATAAATAAGGAGAAATGTTCCATATTATCCTAAAACTGTGTAAAATAAAAAAAATGTTTCATTTTTTTAAAAAAAAATATGATGAAATGTAAAAATGGTGATATAAACTGCACTTTGCAAGTTTTTAGATTTTTGTATGTCATTTATATTTATATGTATGTATTTAATGCATATGTTTAATTTGCATATATTTAACACTTATATATTCACTATTATATTCAATATTGTAACATTTGTTTTTTAAGCATGACACATTTATTATTTACAATTATACTATGTACATGTTTTAATTAATAATTGATACACAATAAGAAACATATACCAACTGACAAAGAGAGAATTAAAAACTTAAAAAATATAAGGCAACTAATATTGTTATTCATTGCTGTTCTTATTGATTATAAATGCATTGGCATACAGTGAGATGAATCAAAATTGTTGTCATAAATAGAAAGATCTGCCACATATATTTTGCTTGAATGCATTAAGATTTTTATCCAATAGTAATGTTTTAAATAGATATGAGATGCTTTCCAAAATGTTTTGTGATGTTTTTAGCTGAAAGTCTTTTTTTTTTTCTGCTTAGTTTTGAAGGTTCTTTATTTTTACTTGGTATCCAACTAAGAATCTTAAAATCTTGTTGGAGTTTTAGAATCCATTTTATATTAATCCATGTTTAAGAAATGATTTTCCAAAATCGTGGTGAGTTTAATGTCCTCAGAAATTAAATGCTGAATTTTGCCTTCATCTCTTTATTATGGACATCCTTGTCTAGTGAATTGTCATTTTATTGATATTTTCAATTTACATATCTTTAAAAACCCCCCCCCCCCATTAAACAGTTATTACAACAATCAATGATTTTAAATAGTGTGCTAAAATAAAAAGAGAGGCAACTTTTTCTTGAATTGTGTTACTTTAAAACTGTGTGAAGAAAAAGTTTTATGTATATGTAATTATGTATTAAAATAAATATTTAGTAGTTTTTTAACAAAACTGATTGTATATATATATGCAGAAAACTTCAAACATTAATAAACATAAAAGAAATTAATGCTGAAAATGTTTTAGTCTAAAAAAAGGCTCAGCATTATTAGAATCTTCCATAAATTTTCGTTTAATATCATGTTCTGTTCATTTTGTAAGTTAATGTTTGAATCTGTTTGCTTGATATTATTCTAATTCTTTTATTCATATTGTTATTCATTTCATTTCTGTTATTTCAAAGTTTATTTTTTGTATGATAGAAACTTGTAGTTGGTAATCCTGAGTCGTGCACCCCCATCTTTTTTTTTAAATGTATAAAATTTTTGTCATATATAAGCAAATAATTACAGATCAAAAGAATAGAAAGATCAATTTGATTATTTCTAGACAGGTATGAGAAACAACTATAGATTTCAGGTGGCATTCTTCATCTTATTTTGACAATTTAGAAATCTTTTAAATATTAAATTTTTAACCTGATGTAATCATCAATTCTCTTTTAAAATATTAATGTACTTTAGAACAGAGGTCGCCAAAGTGGTGGCCTGCGAGATAATTTCGCTGGTCCCCAGAAAAATGTGAAATATACTCACTAATCGTGTTAAGTTATGTTTTAAGATGCATTGATTGTGTTCTTAGATAAATTTTTTTATAAATATAAACACTTAAAAAATCCTATTAATGGTCTGTGGGATTTAAATTATGAATTTATTGGTCTGGGAGAGGTCCAAAAGTTTGGCGATCGCTGCTTTAGAAGACTATTAGGGTTGCAGTAATCATATAATTGATTTGCCTTCTCGCAGACATGTAGCTTTACTCAAGACCACTCTGTTAACAATATCAAAATTCTTTTGATTTAGCTCTAATTGCTTTTTCATAATGTGATTATTTATAACAATTGTTATTTTTAACATCAATGTAGAAAATTCTA
>BMAV01027882.1:229069-249485 GCA_019973955.1 Trichonephila inaurata madagascariensis | reverse complement strand
CCGCCCCTGCCCAGATGGGAGAAGCGTACAACATGATGGGGCGAAGAATGGCTTTGTATAATAGAACCTTGTGCCTTAATGCGAGCTTGCTCTTGGGAGAAATCAAGCGATTTAGAGTGCTTCTCATTCCAGCCGCCTTTTGGTGGGCGGAACGGATGTGTTTAGCAAAGTTTAATTTAGTGTCAAGTATTAAACCTAGGTACTTATATTCAGTAACCCAGGGAACAGGCTTATTAAAAATGTTGACATGCGGGAGGTTTCCGATGCACCGCTGTCTCGTAAAGAGGAGGCATGCGCTTTTAGATGCATTAACCTTTATTTTCCAGTCATTAAGCCAGGTATCGAGTCGAATGACATAATTTTGTAGCCGCTCAATGATATTGTAGTTATAAATGTCTTGGGTAAAAATGGCAGTGTCGTCCGCGTACATCGCTAAGTGGACTTCGGCAGCCTTGGGAATGTCGTTGATGTATAGATCAAAGAGCTTGGGACCTAATAAAGATCCTTGTGGTACCCCATTGAGAATTGGACGCGGGGTGGAGAGACTGTTTTCAACTTTTACCCTAAATTCACGGGAGTTTAGTAGGAATGTATAATTTTGATGAGTTGGTCCGAAAAACCAAGTCGCATCATCTTGGATAGCAAGCCATCATGCCAAATTTTGTCAAAAGCTTTGGCTATGTCCACAAAAAACATACCCGTGGCCTGTTTATTTTGAAAGCCGTGATGAATCAGCTCAGTAACTCTTAGTAACTGAGTTACTGTGGGGCACTGTGTGACAAAGCCATGCTGTTCAGGAATAATAATATTCCTGGCTATGCAGTGCTGATTAAGGCGATTCAAAAGAACAAATTCGTACGCTTTGCTCAAGCTACTGAGTAGCGAGATTGGACGGTAATTTTGAGGTCGAGTATCATCAGAATTGGGTTTAAGTATGGGGACCACCACGGCAGTCTTCCAATTCTCAGGGAAATGACATTTCTCCATTAATAGATTGAACAGCATGGCAATAAAAAGAACGAATTTGAGGGGGAGATTTTTAAGGATGCGATTTGTAATTAAATCCAATCCAGGAGATTTATTGATCTTAAGCTTTTTAATATATTCCTGTACTTCTCCTGGCGTTGTTTTTTCCAGGTCTAGACAGGTAGGAGCGTCCAGGAATCTTTCAATTTTCCTTTGTATATGAGCTGTAAAACGTTCGTTTTTAGCTTCAGTGTTGGGTTCGAACTGTTTTTGAAGGCTGTCGGCAATCGCTTCCACCTTCTCCAGAAGGTGATTTGCTACACTGCCAAGTGCGCCCTTTAGGGGGGGGATGTTTTGAGGCGGTTTTTTGAATAGGGAGGTTTTCCTCCAAAGAGTGCCTGTCTCCGGCGTAAGTGCCGCTATGTGAGATTTCCAGCGAGATTGGGGAAAAGTGTCTAATGCCTTTCGTAACCTCACGACTGAGTGTTCGGAACTCAGATTTCACACACACACACTGTAGGATCTCTTGTACGTTGCCAAAATTTTTGAACACGGTTTCTGTGGCGAATTTTAGCTTTAATTTCGGAGGGGAGTTTTAATGGGGGTTGTTTAAATTTTGGTTGTGAAGCTTCTATAAGAGCTTCAGAGATATTTTCCCCAAGCCTTCTAATTGCAATTTCAAGGTCATCATTGCTGGAGGAAGGAGGTATGGGGAGTGGTTTGTTATTTAAAAGAAATTTGAAGTTCTCCCAATTGGTGGAGAGTTGATCCAGAATTTTGATTAGAGCAGAGCCAGTATATAGAGTAAGAATGACCGGTAGATGATCCGATTTAAGATCATCTATAACTCTATTATCATGATTGAAGAGGATATTTTTAAGAACTGCTAGATCAATAATAGAATCTCTTGCCCCCCGGTCTAGAGCTAGCGTTGATATGTGTAGGAGTGTGCGGTGCTACAATCCTCACATTCGGTTTATTATTAACAATTTTGCGAAGAGCATAGCCAAATGCATTTGATCTAGCGTTATTCCACGCACGATGCGCGGCATTTAAGTCTCCAGCAAAATATATAGGCCTTGGTCTTCTCCCATACACCATCATTACTCATTCAGTCAGAAGGCGGCGGTCAGTCGAGCCGGTTTGTGCGATTGTAAGTCATGCTTATTTATTTGTTTCGGGTTATTGTTTGTAATAATATTTGACACGTATGCTATGTACTATCTACTTTTAAGGGCCATGAGAGGAGCCTATATTTGTGTAGGGGCCCAGGGCCTACTTTTGAGTAGGTGCCAGGGCCTCAAGAAGTCTTAAGATGTCCCTGATACAAACAGAATGAGTTTTAATATAAAATGTCTTAAATTTCATTGCTAACTAGAGTGCATCCATTATGATCAAAGGCAGAATAGTATTACAAGAGTAGATTATAATTTGTGAATACAAGTAATACATAATAATTATAATAATGTTTAAAATATACTGAGTATTTAAAATAAACTTATCTAGCTCCTTGCCATGATATTTTAATTAATTGTTAATATTACCCGACGCTGTTCGGGTTATATATAAATTGTGAAAAAGTTTAGAAGCATTGAGAAGAGTTTTAAATAAAGTAAACACACATATAAGAACACCCTTAAAATTAAAAGAAACTTATTATCTTAGAGTATTTTGATAACAGAAAATATATAATACTTCTAAAGTATTTGTATATTTAATTAAATACTAAGATGGAACTATACTTTTATAGGAGGATTTTAAAACCAGCTTTAAAGGCAATTTAAACTTAGGGCAGTATTATGCACACAGTTAAAATTTTGTATTTTTCAATCTATAAAACTACCTAGAGAAGAGCCAGACCGCATCAGTAGTGTCTCTCTCTCTCTCTCATTCTTCACTATTCATCAATAGTGTCATTCAAATTTCGTGAGTAAGTGAGAGAGTCATATTAACGTCGCACTATAAACCAACACGTAACGGCAACAGACCTTGTAATTTTGAACCTCCGTCAAGTTACGAGGGCGACACCTGAGCTGGCATCTCCTCTCCTAGCTACCACACCACGCCAAATTGAGCCTCAACAGATTTAACGTGCATCAGTTCTCTCCACACAGTAGGTTTCCACTGCACCAGGACTCGAACCCGTGACACTCCAGTCACGAGTTCATGACCATAACCCCTAGAATACCGTGACCGTTCAAATAGCGCGATGCTCTTTATGGGGTGGTATGATCACCAAAAAACGTTTATTTTCTTGCCGACTATGCACTGCCGATTCATCGCGAGGTGTGGTTAAAGAATCAAAGTGATATGGCTTTGAAATTTTTTCCCATCCACCCTATTCCTGGACCTCATTCCAGGGGACTTTTCCGTGTTCATAACTGAATTTGGATTACTTAAGGCAACCAAGAATTTGTCACATGGGTAGATCTCACTAATTTTGTTAAACAAATATATACAAAGTAAGAGTATGGTTAATTCGAGGGCAAGACCACGTATCATTTGATTTTATAAGTCATACACATAAATAATATAACACTTGTCTTTTTTTATGGGTTTTTGGAATCGAATCTGATCATCAGAGTTTATACTACTGATTTTTCATTGCCTTTCTTATCAACTGAGTATCTGTGGCTTTATAGTTGATGTCCAAAAAATCCCCACCTTTACATTAATTATTTCTGCAACTGGTTCTAAAGTAATATATATGTGTTCTCAAAAGTAAGGACAATTTGTTGAATAAATCTATGCTTACAAAGGGCACATCTGTTGTCCAAAGGGCAGGAGCTCACTTTTTGACCTAGAGTATAGTGTTGCAATTTCCCTTAATAAGTCTTCCAGAAATATATATCATCAGTTCTTTTACTTGTTTCCTTATTCTGAAATTGATATTTCTTTATCATTATTAATTGAAACTACTGAACAACAAAAAATTTCTGAAGTAAATTGTATATAAGATATTGTTAAGTCAAACTATTCTTAAGTACTCTCCGAAGATGATCATCATGAGTCAGAAATTGTTGCCATTAATTCTTCTAAATTCCACTTCCTTATCATTATATTAAACTGCGCATGAGATCTGTCTATCTACTTGTTGCTATTTGTTTAGCAAATGCTTGCTGCGCTGAGTAAGCTGTGTGAAGGGGAAGCTTCATTGTCATTGAGGTTTTAGACATATTTTTATCCGTGTGGTCTTCTTATTGTGCCTTAAACTCAGGCATTTATAGCTGAAACGAAAATGTTGGCGTTAATTAATAGGTTTTTAGACTGGATCAAAAGTTTGTTCTGGAAAGAAGAAATGGAACTGACTTTAGTCGGTCTTCAGTATTCTGGTAAGACAACTTTCCTCAATGTGATATCGTCGGGGCAGTTTTGTGAGGATATGATTCCAACTGTTGGATTTAACCTTAAAAAAGTGACAAGAGGGAATGTTACTATTAAGGTTTGGGATCTTGGAGGTCAACCTAGGTTTAGAAGCATGTGGGAGCGATATTGCCGAGGTGTGAATGCCATTGTCTATATGGTGGATGCAGCCGATCATGATAAAATTGAAGCTTCTCGAAATGAATTGCACAGTCTTCTAGATAAACCTCAGTTGGTTGGTATTCCTGTTCTTGTGCTTGGAAATAAGCGTGATTTACCCAATGCTCTTGATGAAAAAGAAATTATTGAGCAGATGAATCTGTCAGCTATCCAGGACAGGGAAATATGTTGCTACTCAATATCTTGCAAAGAGAAAGACAATATCGACATAACTTTGCAATGGCTTATTTCGCATTCCAAGTCAAGCAGCAATTAATTATTTGTATTAAAGACATTTCTTTTTTATTTTTTAAAGATTATATAAAAGCAGAGGTGAGCAGATAAAATTGAACTTTGTATAAAAGGAAGTATTTTAGTTCAGTTGCCATCTATTCTGAACATTTACTATTCTGAAGTAGAAAAAAGTGTGTACTTTTTTTTTTCATAGTTCAACATGTTTGCTGGATTTCAATTTTAACGTAAAACTTTTCTAAAGTAAACCTCAGAAAAATGGTAGCAAAAGAATCTTATAGCGCAACTTAAATCACTTAACCGGACAAATTAACTTATGTTCTAAAAAACTGTAAATTGATTTATAAGAATTGACTGTAATTTAAAGTAATTTGATCATCAAGCTTTATATGTGTATGTGACAGTTTGTGAAATTTCGAAGAAGCATGTATCTTGTAAAACAAATCAAGGGGTGTACTTCATGGATTATATTAACAATCATCCAGATGAAAATTTTTTCCCATTGTGTGTGCTTGTCTTTATATATATATGAAGTATAATGTATAATATCTCTTTATACTGTTATCTTTATTAGGTGTAAGCATATGTAACGAAGGCATTTAAAAACTGATGTTATGTAACAGTTCTTTTGAATATAAAAGTAATTTATAATATTTCTTTTTCTGTTTGATTAAATATTTAATCCTAGTCAATGGCATTTGGTTAAAATTTGTGTGGCTTTTCTTGTTTATTAAAATTAATTTTATCCAAAAGTTATTGCTTAGTTATCTAATACAAGTTAAAATTTAAAAAAAAAATGTAATTTATTTACTGCTGTTAGGTAAAATGCTACAATAATTTACAATACTGTAAATTTGAAATTTTGAAGTACATAATTGATTTTTAAGCTATATTTGAATTTAAGTTTAAATAGTTTGTAAGATCCTCTCCATTGCTTGTATGTGATGTTTTGAGTTTTGTTAAAGCAATATGGAATCCAGCTTCATCCCCTTAGTAACTTAATTTTCTGTAGAATTGAAGAAAAATGCTTGTTTTTAACATTAAATTGTATCCTTTAAAATGTCATTCCAATGCGTTTTGTTAACATTGTATATATATTCTTTTGTGGTTTATTTTAGCGTTTGTTTTTATAAAACAGGCTGTTTGTGCTTAATTTATTTCTTATCCTTAATGTGATTAAAGACAATTTCTGAAGGTGTAAAGTATTTTGTCATTGAATCGTATTTGGCTTCTGTGATTTTCATGTTTCCCAATTTTCTTGAAAGATTACACACACTGTGTTTATCACTTTTGAATAATTACTGCATAGGTGGAAACAAATACTGCATTCCCATTTAATGAATGGTATAAATTGACACAGTTATCACTTAAAACTTTTAACAGACTTCTGATTTTTAAAATTGCATGTTTGTCAGTCAAAAGCGAGGGTGTCAAACTCGTGGGTTGCATGTGCCCCACTATGAACATTTTTGCGGCCCACCAATATATCAGCACGCATTAAAATATATCGAAATTTCTCCCGAAACAAGAAAGATAGCAGCAGAGAAGAGATGTCAGTGTCAGGACATAACTTAAAATTTTTCTTATTCTCTTATTTATGCTTATAACGGTATTATTCAAAATATATTTGTTTCTATGAATATTGATTTTTTTTTCAGCCCGCCTATAGTTAAACCTTGTTTGGCCCAAGTTAGCCTTTGAGTTTGACACTCTTGATTTAAATGAATTTTATTTTAATACCTTAAAAATTATATTAAAGAAATATTTATGCGAAGTTTAAAATTTACATAGGAAAATTTGTTTTCTTTACTTATTTTAATTGTTGTTCATATGCTGAAAAATTCTCATAAATATTTTTTTTCTATTTCATTTAATGAACATTTTGAAACTTAAGAAATTGGATGTTTATTTAAAAACAAGTAAATTAAAGATATAACCAAATCTTTTTAATTGTACTTTTAAAATAAAAATTTATTTGTGCGTATAAGTAACATGTTCTATCAATTTTAGGGTTCATTCCAAAATGGTTTTGAGGAATAGTCTTCTAGTCCTATTATTTTTATAAATTTGTACTGAGTTGAAATTTTACCCTTCAAGTCCTAAATATTCTATTTAATCAATATTTTTCTTAAATTTTTTTACTCATCTGAAGTTTTTTTAAAAATTGTTATGGCCTCTTAAACTTTAAATATAGAGTTGTTTTAAGTGAGAATTTTAAAATGCATACATTTGCTGATAATTAGTTATAAAGAAAATTTATTAAACTATTTATATATATATACATATAAATGTATTTTCTGTACCATTTAATAAAAATAAGGCTAAATGTTCATATTAATGAGTTGGGTATAGAGTAATTTTCTTCCAAAAAAAAGGATGAAATTTTAAATAAAGATTTGATACTTCAAAGTTTTCTCAAAAGTTGACAGAATTGAAAGTTTTGTGAATTTCAGTTAAAATCTTTATTTTTTGAAACTTAGGTGGCCCTCTAAATTGAATTCTGTGTGATCTTTGAGATTATCATTCACTCTTAAGTAATCCTATTAACAAATTGAATGTTGATGGAACATAGTAATATATTTTGAATCTTTATCCAGTAATTTGTCTCATTGAGTAAGATCTACTATATTTAGGTTTGATATTTCTTGTACTGTAGTTGAACTCTGAAAATCATTATGCTACTTACAATAGAAATGATTCAAATTAAAATTTTCACATGAATTTTTTAAAACATTGCATCAAAGGTTATTTGTTAATTTTTTACTAAAAAATATGTATTCATAAAACAAAGTTGTAAATCTTCCTTTCTCTCAAATTATTTCCTTTTTTTATGTACCCTTTTGTTATGTTTAAAATGAATTCTCTTAATCTAATCCCCTTGTTATAAATCAAATTGTTTTTATCACATTATATGCAGTTATATTTCACCATGGGCTTTTGTGCATAATGGGTGTTTTTTTGGGAATTTTGCTGGAATTGGTAGTTTACACTTAAATGTATTCTGCAGTTATTATTTTAAACAACTTTGAATAACAAATATAGAATAGTGCAGAGCACCGTACATTACATTTATATACTTATTTTCTTGCTCAAAACTACTTAATGTGTACTTTTCAGTGACCTGCACTCTGGTGAGTATAAAATATGTCTAAAAGTATGTTTCTCATGTTAACATAAGATTAGATTGTTTTTGTATGTGTAGAATATTTTTTAAACTATTAGCATATTTTCTTTCTTTGGATTTTTTTAAAAAATTTAAGTTTATTTTGTTTTAATTTTCAGATAAAATACAGGCATTCTGTAATACAAAATTAGATACTTTACGTATTATTGCAACCTATTGGCGACATTTTTTGAAACGAAGCACCTGGATGCCAATTCAGTGTGTACGACAAATAGGAAGTCGGGGTTGCCAACTTGGCGAGTTATTAATAGAGTTGGCGATTGTTAGGATGAAATACACAAGTACCCCAAATTTTTATATAGAATGATGGGAGTTCTTTAAAAAAAAATTATAATTGATCAAACATTTAAAAATCATATATTAAGAACAAGGAAAAATTTTGGAGACACAGTATAGAGAAATTTTTTAAATAAAAACAATTAATAATTTCTGTATCTTTAAAATTTATTTTCCAATTTTGAAAGTTTTTACCTAATTAATAACAATTTTAAGTCTTCAAAATGATTTTTATGCATTATTTTCTTACAATAAAATCTCTTCTAAGTATTTCATTGCTGAAATAATTATGAGTGTCATTTTCTGTCATAAAAATATTGCAGTAAAATTTAGAAAGTAAAACGGAAATTTATAAAATTTAGGTAGACTTACAACTAATATATTCATTATTAATAATTTGGTATATTTATCATTTTGAAAATTCTTATTCTATTGATTATATAAAGTAAACATGGAAGTTGAGTGAATTGCATGTCTACAATTTGTTTTAATTCATTAAATATTTTAAATGCAGATTTTATAGAATTTTAAATGACTGAGGTGTTCAATAAATGTAGTTTCCTAGAATATTGTTAAATTTTGTTTGTTTTAATATATATTTAAATTAAATTAAAACTTTTAAAAAGAGGCTTCTATAAAAAATTTTTTAAAATTTAATTCAAAAATTTTAATATAGGTGATGTGACATTCTCCTTTTTATCCTCTCTTATAACTTTTCAATTTCATTATCAACTTCTTCCCGAACAGCTTATCTGATTATCTGATAGTAATGGTATATGTATATTATTTGAATCATATTCATGTTATGCAATAAATTATAAATATTAACCAATCTAAATTTTGAAAGCTTAATGAATTATGTTCTAAATTAACGTATTAAAAAAATTTTTTTTGAAGATACATTTCCTATACTTTTTGATTTGAATTTCTTTATATTTTCACTTTTTATCTCCCTTATCACCAGGTTGCAGTCATTCTTATTTTGATATAATTTAATTACTAATTGATAAAATTCTTATATCATGTACGTTGAAACCGGGGATTTTTCACTTTCTTTGGAAAACATTATTGATAAAAAGTTTTGTAAATATTAAAGTGATATATTGTTCTCAATTATGAGAAAAAGTAAGTGAAATACTGACTATGATGGGGAATGGTTTGCTTAAAATGTATTCATAATTTGAATCTGTAGAATCATAACCTTATTTGAAATATCCAAGGTTGGAAGCTTTAGAGATATTTTTTAGTGTTTATATTTTGTAATATTGATTGAGTGTGTGTGAATATTAACGTTGCACTGTTCAGCTACATGAGGGCTTTTGGCGACGGACCTCGTAATTTTGAACCATGGCCAAGTGACGAGGACGACTCCTGAACTGGCATCCCCCCTCTCCTAACTACCACACCACACTAACGGGAGGACATTTGAGCTCTCGACAGATTTAATGTGCATCGCTGCCCTACACGACGGGTCTTTAGTGGTACTGGGCTTGAACTCGTGACCAGCCAGTCGCGAACTGATACCTTGACCGCTAGGCTACCGCAGCCACATTTTGTAATATTAATTGATATTACAAAATAAATGTTATTTGTAAAATATTTTATAAAATGTATATATATTGTATTCTCGATTTTAATTTTGTTTTGAGGAATTTTAAATTATTAATTTGAGTTTAAAGATTAAGAAAATGAGTTGTTATTTTAAAGTAACTTAAATTTTTTCCATTGGGTAATTTAAAAAAAAAAGGATAACTATTGCTGTGTAATATTTTCCAGAGGTTATAGTTCTGTTCTTAATATTAAATTTGTTTTATAAATTTAAGTAAATATAGGGTTGTATCGTATTCTAATACTTTTAATTTAATTATAAGCACAAATAAAAATGTTAATTTTTTTTACTGTATTATGTATTTAATTAAAAAATTTATATATTTGGAACTTATAATAGCACCATTGGCAATTATTTAAAAGAATTTGAATGCATTGAACAATATCATGTTTTTTAATTTGTAATACAACTTAATTATTAAGTAATAATTTGGACTCTTTCCACCCTAAGATAATGTATATCATGTTCAGTGGTATGTAAAAAATTCCTCTTTGTGTGTATGTGTGTAGGAAAATTTTTTTATTTATATTACAGATGAAAATATTTGTAACATTATACAATAATATTTTATGTAATACATTACACAGCTAAAATTATGATTAGATTGTAATATTTTGTTGTAGTGTGGATAATTACTTGTACATATTTGAAGCTTTAATCTATTATGATATGGTAGCCGTTTCTTAAAAAGATTAACCATGGAATTAATCTGTATTTAGATAAAAATAATACATTTAATTGTAGTAATCTGGCAAAATGAACAATTATCTGGTTTTCTTTTATTGTATCAAACAATATCTATAATCTAATTTTTTTTAGTTATAAATTAAGAAATATAAATTCAGTTATATATATATACATACATAAAATTATTATTTAAAAAGACTCATTTAAAAAAAAATATTTTGTGTATTGAAGTAAAAATAATTGATATATGAATCAGTATTGGTAGAATATATAGCACTTTATATTATATATAAATATATACAAGTTTGTTCAATCGCATTATAATTTATTTTTGAAGAGAACATGTTCAATCTACAATTATATGCTAAACCAAAATAATAAATTCAATAGTATGCATTTTACTTAGTTTGAATGAATGTTTATGTACACACGAATTGTGTGTAGTTTCTCAAAGTTTTAGAAAAAAGAAACAATTTCTTAAAAATTGTTTGCAGATGTACAATTTCTGTTTCTCTTGACTTAGGGTACATATTCTTATTGAAAGCAAAATATTTTTTCAAGTACATATTTGTATAGAGCGTAATATAGTTTTATATATATATATTATGAAAAACTTGTATATTTTCTTAAGACTATCGAAACATCTAAAATTTATAAGCATTTTGCTTTATATTTATCATGTGATAGTTTAGGAAATATGCTAGAAAATTTTCAAAATTAAATCTTTTAAATTGCAACATAAAGAGTTCCATTCTCTTATTTTTAAAAATTAGCTATTCTAAATTGAAACATAAATATTTTAATAAAATCTCCTTGTTGACTTAAATTTTTTATATACTAAGATTTATTGACTAAAAGGATTTTTTAAACAGCATTATAACATTGTTCTTATCATTTGAAGATATTGTGTCGATGCATATAAGAATAAATTACATTATTCATAACTTAATTATTATTAATTTGCATTTGAATTAAGATTTTTATAAAAAATTAGAATGAATGCCTTTAATAAATTTCTTTCTCATAATTATTTTTTAAAACTTAAGCATGTTTGCTCAAAAATAATTCTTGTAATAAATTGGAATTTAGAACAATATAGGAACTAGTATTGTGTACTTCATACAATACTGCTTCAGACATTTAATTCAGAATTAGATTCAAGTTTACCTCTCTGAACTAAATTTCAGTTTTTTGTTCATTATAGTCTACATAAGTTGGAATCTGTATACCAGGCTAGTTGTGAGTTTCCGTTCATTTAGTTCTAACTAACTTAATTCCAAATATCCTCAATTGGAAAAAATGGTGGCATTGATTCCATATTCTATCCTAGTTTGGTAAAGAAATTTTTAGATTGAGGATGGAATTCAAATGTCATTCTTGTCATTTGACAATTCGTAGATAATTTACGGATTAGTTATTTCTATAGTGCTACTTATAAAGAGTTGGATTAAGTTAATTTTTTGATGTTTTATTTATTTACTGTTATTTATTATATGAATGCAGTTATATATATATAAGGAATTGGAGATTATTTCAAAATTATGTGTTAACCTTAAAAATTTTGCAACTAATTATATAATACAGTTTATGCATATATGTTATTATAAAACAAAATAATGTTGGTTTAGTGTTAAATATATCCTGCGAATTTGAAGAAGTTAAAATTCTGAAAATTAAAGCTTGGAACACAGGACCAATGAAAAGAATAAGAGACAATCAATGGACCAAAAAGCAAATCTATTATGCTTTCTAAAGCTGTTACAAACTTAGGGTTGTGATGTAAGGTTAAACATGCTTTATAGGATATTAATTATATCTGTGTTTGAATTTTGTGTGATTTTAAAATTTCAAACTTAGTTAAATTATATATAAAACAGATATATATATTTAAATATATTTTTTAGTTTCACTTTCTAAATGATCTCTTTTGTTATTTTTGTTTTTCTTTCACAATTCGAATTTTTTGATGTTTTTATCATGAAATTTTTTTATGGAATACTGATTAGTATTTGCGATGGATATTAATTTGTCTCTGAAATATTTTCTAGAGTTAGATGTACATTCACAAAAAATTAACTTGAAAAAATAAGATTGAATTTTTCTGAATTAAAAGCATTTCTTCATTGTAGTATATAGAAAGATGTATTTTTTAAATTGAAAAATCAATTTACTAGATACTTAATTTTAATTAATTAGGACGGAATAATTTTATATGTTTCACAATAAATAAGTTTTGTCGTACATTCCATATTTATGCTAATTTAGGCTTAACATAGTTTCATAGGGGTTTTTTTTGCCGAAACCATTACCATTGTACTTGTTAGGTATATTTTTCGTGATTCATATTTGAACGCTATTGGGTTATTCTTTCCATTTTTGTTTTGTAAATGAATAGTGTAAGTATATAAAAGGATCTATAAATACAGTGGGTGATCGGTTAACGAACATAATACGTTCCAAGATTATGTTCGCTATCCGCGAATTGTTCGTTAACCGATCATCGATTCACCATAGACTTCTATGTGAAATCGATTAATTCGTTCTGGAGACCCTAAAAAAAAGAAATCAAAACCGAAACTGATGGTCTAATTTGTATCAACATTTCCATTGGAATTTTTTTTTCAATAGAACTTTGAAATTTAATAGGTAAGCAACATAATTCAGAAGAGATGAAAAGCGATTTTTAGTCCGTTTCTCATATTTCACGTATTTTTACGGCGGTAGCGCGTCATCGGCACCTTTATATTTTATAGTCTGCACTGTTTGAAAAAATTAAGAATTCGCTTTATTTATTTGCCATGTCACCAAATCCCCTCGCCCATAACTTATCAGCTGTCAGAAAATATTGATATTCATATTGAAATTCAAGTGTGTATTGATTTTAGTCATGATAATAATTATTGAATGACCTTTAAATTCATTGTTAATTCAAGTTTCATTTAGTAATTATCAATACTAAGCATGCTTTAAACATTTCTCCTTCCAGTGATCTTATTTTTTATGCAAAATGATAACAAATGTTTAATATTAATTTTTTTTCAGAGCCGAGAAGTATTCGTTAGAATTCGTTTTGTTCATTATTCGAATATGTGTTCGTTGTCCAAACACAAAAAATCTTTCTTGAAGGTGTTCGTCATCCGAATATGTGTTCGTTATCCGAACACCAAAATCTTTCGTGAAAGTGCTTGTTATCCGATTTGTTCGTTGACCGATCACCCACTGTAAATATTTATTAGTACACATTGTTGTGTTTATACATTGTAAGTATAGCTTAATTATGAAATTAAATTTGGCTTTTAATTAGATTTTTTTCGAGGGAGGAGGGAGATACCAAGCATTCCTCTACTTTTTTTGAAGAAGAAATTATTGAAAGTGAGGAAATATTTAAAAAGGAATGTTTTTAAAGTTTACGATGTGAATGTAAAGATGTGTGTGCCGCAGTAATATTGTGGCATCTTTACTGATTATACGAGTTTTAACTTTCGTTTCTTCTGATAAAATAAGAGCACTATTCCTTGAAAGCATTAGTTTATCTAATGTAAACAAAAAACCAGTCATAACGAAAGCTATCGATAAAAACTATTGTCTTGGAGAACTTTAAAAAAAAATGTTACTAACGATTTATAAATTTACTGTTGAAATTTTATCAAAATTGATACTAATGAATTGAATTCTTATCAAAGATGAATAATTTGGCTTTAGTTGCAGGTTACATAAACATACACGCAAGTGGCGTTTTGCAGTAATTATGCTGAATGATTGTTTATAAATATCGTACTCAAAGGCAACACAACGGCCAATAATGTTGGACATCGTAATTTTGAACCATGGTCAAGTGATGAGCGCGATGCCTTAATCGGCAACCCACTTTCCAAACTTCCCTACCACGCTTTCTTGAGGACTTCGAGCCTCGTCAGATCGAACAGCGGGTCTTCACCAGAACTCGAGGTTATGAACTCTCGCTGCAGGAGTGTCGCTGGTTCGAGTCCTGATGCTACTGATGATTTGACGTGTAGAAGGGGCTAAAGCACGTTCAACCTGTCGAGGCTCTTAAAGCCCTTGTGTTACTTTATAGTGTGAAGCTCTCCCCAGAACTCGAAGGAATATCGCCGGCTACGAGTTCGTAACCATGACTACTCGGTTACTGTCGACACTGACTGCTGTGCCGGAGGGCCTGGATTCGAATCCCGGATAAGACTTGATGTTTGTAAGTGTATAGTGCCTTCGCGGCATGGGGGTACTCTAAATAGCCGCAAGTCCTCTCGTGAGGTTGGTAGAAAGGGAAGAGAAGTGGGAGGCCCCTAACCCACATCCCCCAGGATGTCCTCCCTCAAAATTTGGGGGAAACGGGCCAAATCGTACTGTCGCCTGAATGCTGCTCAAAGCTACGGATAACGACAGACGTCACTTAGCCCTTTGTTATGATGAATTTCGTGGGCCTCCATCTGGTCTTTGCCGATCAGGCGGCATTAGTAATAACATCAACGTGTAGACAGCGTGGGTTTTTATCCCCTCCCGCCATTATGTCATTGGCATATAAATGAGAACAGTTGTCAATGTTATTTATGTAGATAATTTCGTATTTCTTGAAAGTTTTCTTAAGACACTTTGCATATTGATTCTCTATAATTTGATTGCGTGCATTTTTTTTAAAAAAATTAATTTTTGGAAGTTCTTTGGAGATTGGAAGAGATTTATGGGTAAAATTCCAGTACTGTAGCAATTCCTGCTTTGATCAAAGACTAGTCTTTTTTTAAAGAATTTTTCCGTTGAAAATTATATAATTACGATATTTTTTTAATGCTATAATTACGCATTTGGAAAAGTGTTATTGATATACAAAAAAATTGTTTGTGTATAAATATCTAATTTAAAAAATTGTTTTACGTACAAAAGTTTTGAAATTTCATTGCGTGTGTGTTTCTCTTGATTGAAATTTATTTATTTAATAACCAACTCGCGTATTTTGAAGAAATATGTTCTCATTTTTTGAATTTGAAAACCCATCTCGTAGTTCATACTTAATAATTTGGACAGACAATTTAAGAAAATTGAAGTAAAACTTTTTTAGAATTAAAAAGTATTGCCACAAGTTTTAGAATTTTAATTAAATTAAGCAGATTTAGCGAAAGTTTAGTTCTTACAAAATAGCAATTCATCTAAGTAGCATATTTTATTTTGTGAATTGTATCGTTTCATTAATAATATTATTTTGACTGTTAAATTAAAATAATTGAATTATTTCGCTAATTTATTAAAATAAAATTGTTTTCTTGTATTAAATATTAATTTTTAGAATTATTTCGGAATAGTGTGTTAATTAAAATTATTTTATGAGAATATAAACTTAAATCAGTGGCGCAACAACCCATGAGGGCCAAGGCCTACTGTGTCCATCTCTGTTTTCGTGATCTTGGACACTGAGGTGCACGAGCAGATGTTTCGGTCAGGCGGTCAGTTTGACGCGAAACTCCCTGTTTTAGTTCCCAAGAAGCTTGATACTCATTTATCGACCCATTGAAGGGGATGAAAAGCTGAGTCGACCTTGGCCAGCCCGGGGTTTTAACCCCGGACCTGTAGCGAGGAAATGCGATGAGAATACAACTCTCATTAAATTATAAATTCTTTTTCTAGAAATTTAAAAGTTGTAAAATAAAATATTCATTCGATTGTAAATAAATATTCATGTATTGTAAATACAATATTCATTCGATTTTTGCAGAGTAGATTTGTAATTAATTACAGAACATTTTAATGCATTTAATTTTGTTAAATGAGCGAACACAATATGTTCGTTTCGGGTAATAGCATTTGGGAAAGCTATTAATTAATTTATGTAGAAATATGTAAAAACTTTTGGGGGAGAGGGGAAACACATTTTTTAAATCTAATTTGTTCATTAAATTGGTCAAAAATTTATGAAGGATCAATATCGGTATTTGTTTTAAATTGATCGATTAAATTGTTTGGGATACTAAACAACAAAGTACTTATCCTTTTAAAGTACCTTTTTTTTTTTAAATTTCGTAAATGTTAGAGTATTTGTACTATACAAGCTCTCTTGACATTTATTCATTAATTGATGCTTCATCCGGGAGCTATCTACAAGTGATATTGCATAGTAATCTGTTTTGAGTACATTTCAGAATTTTTTTTTTTTTTTTTTTTTTTTTGACAAGATGTTTATTACAGAAAAACAATACTGAATTAATTTCATACTCATGTAAAATTTAGAGGAGAAAAGCTCACAAAATAATTCAAATGGATCCACTGTTGTAGCTAGTTCTGAATGGGCCCTGTATCAAGATTCCTTTGGGGGCCCTTTTAAAAGATGAGCGCCCTGTTAGTGGGGCTGTAGTTACACATGCTGGGGCCCCTGTAGCTTGGGGGCACCGTATCATTGATACGGCGGTAGCTACGACCCTGGTTGGATCATTCAAAAACTAAATCGAAACTGAAAACAATATTATCAGTTTTTTATGAGCGTTTTCGAAGTGATTAGGTGTGTAACAGGTTATAATAATACTAGGAGTAGAAGAAAATAATGAATTGAAAGTAAGATAAATGTGAGTATCTAAAAGACAATTGAAAAAAAGAACAAGATGACTAATAATTCTTACTGCTGGTTTTCATTATAACTATTTTTCTTCTCTCTCTCTCTCTTTTAAGTATTTTTCTAAATTATTTTGAAACACCATCAATTACCTTTTTTTGTCGATTCTTTGAGTTTTTTAGATCGCCGGCTGGATGACGTAGTTAATTAAACATTGGCCTTGTACATCCAATTTAGCGAGTTCGACTATGGCCAAGATCGGTGGATTTTTATAATGCAAACAATTGACAGCGTCCATGTCGTATGATTATGCAGCATGTTAAAAGATTCCTAGAGTGCCTGTTTGACTTGGGTGCTCTCGGCAAAATTTAAACTTCCGGTGCAATTTTTTTTCGCATCATCAGAGCTCAGATGCACTTATCTGAGGAGGAAACTGGGAGTCAAAATTAAATTATGTCAATTGGTATCCATCTATATCAAGGGTACTCAACCTTTTTTTCTGCTGGGCCGTATACATATGTCAGTTACTTCCCGCGGGCGGCATACATATGTCAGTTCCGCAACTTGAGGATAAATGCAGGAGTGGGGAGGAGAAATGCTTGAAGACCAAGATAACTTTGGAAATTTAAAATGTGGAAATTCGATCAAAATATTATAACTCCTGTTTTGCTTTTTTCAATATTTTTTATTTTGTCACTAACACTAAATTAGAAGCATTTAAGAAACACTTCTTCACAGTTTCTGCATCAGTAAACGGTTTCATAGGATTACGAATAATATAACAATCTTCATAGGATGCCTTTATTGCCGCAGTGATATTACCACTGACAAAACACTTTGTTGCTGTTGCAAAGATTATTCAAGAAAGCCTACTTTTCACCTCTTGAAAGAAATTTTCGAGGAAAAGTGTCATTGAACATTGATTGATTCCTGCATATTGGAATTTTTTTTAAATACAGCGCTTTCGTGACAAATCAAACAATTACTAATCCATGTTTGTTTTTCACTACAAAATAGTCTACCTTTCAATCGTCTTGGAATGATATATTTTCTTCGAATATTTTTCGCTTGCAAGATATGAAAGATCGTTAAAAATTAGTTCCACCCATAAAATTGTCGCTACTCCACTGTTGTCTGTTATCACTAATCATAACCGTTCCAAATAGAAAAAGAATATCAATTTGTACCCATACTACACCAGCAGCAAAAAACAAAATTGATATATCTGATTTCTTGACAAAGAATTTCCCACCAAATTTTTAATACAACGTTCTTAAATAAGTAAATTTCTCAGGGCAGTGAACCATGACCGGGCCACTTAAAAAGCATCCCTGGGAGTATCGCTGACCTGATCTATATGGTGCCACACTAAAAAGTGATACCAGCTCTCGGAGTCTGAAGTGGTAATTACCAGGCATTTGAAAGAGTTTTTTGGATCACAATCACACAGTTGACAATTTCTTGAACTTAACATTTTTAGTGTGGTATAATATAGGTAATATATGCATGTTAGAAGTCTAAAATAAATCTTTTCTTGGGCATATCGTGGATTAATTAATAGCTTATCGACGTTGCACTCAGAAGCCACACAAGGGCTCTTGACGACAGACCGGGCAATTTTGAACCACGTTAAATTGACGAAGACGACATCTAAGTTCGCTCTTGATTCCTCATTGTCGATAAAAGATTACTGAATATTAATATTTGATTGAGCTTGGTAAAAATGGTTATTAACATAATATGCCTTCTAGTATTGTTTAATTGTTAAATAGGGTCTGGCATATGCTTCGCAATCACCATGTTATGGGAATGATTCAATCGAGAAAAACGTTGTTTAGGAAAAATAACCTGAAGTTTTTATCATATTTAGAACTCAAAATATTTTTACTATCATTATTTTAAAGTTAAAAGGAAAAAAAAAGAAAATATTTGAAACTAATTGCGTTATTTTGAAGATTTTTTTACATAATTTTTTCAGAAGCCTTAAATACTATTTTTCATTGTATTTCTTCAAAAATCATTTTGAAAATATACAACAGTTTAAAAAAAAACTATTAAAGACAATAATACCTATTTACACAAATTCAAAGAAAAAAAAGGTGAATCGAAGACCTTATTGTACATTTGATTTATTTTTTGATGTAGTATTAGTTTTATATTCTCTTATGCAGACATGAATAGTCTTTATTAATATTGTATTCAAAAATGATAAAATAAAATTTAAATTAAAACCAAACACAATTTCTTTATTCTGATTTCTTCAGAATGAAAAACAGACACGAATAAATAGTCTTTATTGTAATTCCTCATTCAATAATGATAAATAAAATTTAAATTAAAACCAAACGATTTCTTTATTCTGAATTTTCCAGAAAGATTATTCACAGAATTATATCTGAGTAAATTGTTTTGAATCTTCTTTTTTTTTTATTAAAAAAATATTCAGAATTTTATAGAGAAAAGTTTATTACGTCCAATGATCATTTTTAAGTGGGTTGTTGTTAAATATAAATGAGAACATAAGTGTTCTTTTTGGAAATAATTACAAATAATATATTGGTGAGTAATTAAAAAGTTCATCCAAACTTTTATTCTAACGCTTTTTGTGTGTGTGTTAAAAAAAGCACCACTTTATTCATTCACTGTGATTTGTCTTTGTCTTAAAGGGGACCTAAAGGACATATCGTTCTGATTTATGAGCGAACGGAAAAATCACATGTCAGTTATCGTGCACACATCCTGTTATCGCAACGGGCTTTTTTGTTTATTTTTCGGCTAAGACTTCGATAAGTCTTTGTTGTTATGTCTAGATTGTAAGAAACAGACTTAAAAACGCTTCGAATCGGGTACAAACGAAAATTCTTTTAGCAGCTCGTTGACCGTAGACACGTGAATTCCTTGAAGCATCGATTTTTTTTTTTTTTTTTTTAAAAAAGAGAGAATGACATTGAAAATACTTCTGTTGTGAATAGAATATCTGGGATGTTTGGAATTTTCTCTTTTCTTTCTTTCTGCTAAATTTTTTTTGTCTGATATAAAAAAAAAATCTTTCAGAATATTTTGTGCTATAAGGGTATGTATAACGTATTTTTATAAGTTCTGAAACAAAAGTATTGCGTCAGTTTTAAAAGAAGTTTAAAATTGTCTAGATGAGTGGAAGACTTAATTAGTATATACCCTAGATTTGATTTGAGTTTAATCTAAACCACACGAGGGCTATTGGTTTGAGCCACCGTCAAGTGACGAGGACGACTCCTGAATCGGCAACCCCTTCTCCTAACTACCACACCACGCCAACAAGAGGACTTTGCGCCAAGACAAATTTAACATGCATCATCCTCTCTACACGGCGAGTCTTCAGGGGCTT
>BMAV01027882.1:213249-224069 GCA_019973955.1 Trichonephila inaurata madagascariensis | reverse complement strand
AAGTCTCTTTGAATCAATGCCGAGACGTGTGGCAGCGGTGATCTCCAACAATGGCAGCTACTCTGGCTACTGATTCTGGCAGGAACCACTCTTCACAGAAGTCTATAAATTTAATCATTTGATACTTGATCAACATGTTATCTACAAAATAAATTTTGTTTTGCTATCTCTTGTCTTTCTTGGTGTTGGATTTACGGTGGCCCCAGCAGTGTATTATTACAGAACATGAGAAAACCTAATAATCTGAAAAAGCAAATCCAAGCTGGAGCCAAGCGTTTAAATTGACAAGTTCAGGCCTAACATGCCACATTCACACTCGCCATTGTGAGGACTTTTGACTTTCCGACAAATGTGTTGTGCATCAGCCAATCTACCCGACGCTTCTTTAATGAAATCGGAACTCGAACATAGTATATCATTTGATGTGAAAACATTAAAAATTATCTAATCTTCAAATGACTTTTTCTTTAATTGAAAAATGAACTCATGGACAAAAAAATTAGTGCACCAAGAAAAAGTCGTCAAAATTCAACGAAATTTTACATAAGTAATGACTACTTTGATATAAGTAAATGATTAGAAAATCAAAGAAAAAGGACCATTTATTTTAGAGAGAAAGTCAAAATAACGGAGGAATTAATACTCTGTTGAACCCCTTCTAGCGCGAATGCACGATGCGATACGATCGGGCGTTGAGGCATACAAGTTCTGTATGATGTTTTGAGACATTTCGTTCCATATTTGCTGAAACCTTGACTCTAGTTCGTTTAAACTCGTGGAATACCCAACTTGCCGTCCCAAATGATCCCAGATATGCTCGATTGGAGACAAATCTGGGGATCGAGCAGGTTAAGGACGGGTAGTAACTGTGCGGAGACAGTCTTGTGATACCCTTGCCGTGTGAAGCCGAGCATTGTCTTGTTGAAAAATGACTCCTGGGAGCCGTTGCATGAGTGGCAACACATGTGGTTGCAGGATGTCATGGACATACCGCTGGGCCGTCATGGAGCCTCGGAGCAATACTAGGGGTGACCGTGTATTGTAGGCATGGCACCCCATGCCATCACACCAGCTGTGGGAGCGGTGTGTCACTGTAAAGCAAAGGCAGGATTGAGGCGTTCATCACGGGATCTCCACAAACGAACACGATTGTCATCACTGCTGAGATTGAATCTGGATTCGTCGCTAAAGACGACCTGGTTCCATTTCGCTGCAGTCCAGTTTCCTCGTGCTCGGCACCACTCCAAACAGAGGCGTCGATGTGTGGGCGTCTCAAGGGCAGCACACGTAATGAGCGCCGTGATCCCAAATGTCCTTAAGCCAGGTGCCTTCGTATGGCTCGAGAAGATACAAGGATCCTTAGTGAAGGTGCTACCTGTGTCTGGATGGTGGCCGATGAAGCAGTTGGCTGTACGCGGGCCTTTCTTACGGTGTGGTGATCTTCTCGACGATTGGTCTGTCGAGGGTGTCCTGAGCCTGGTCTTCATGTAAATGACATCTCTCGGATCCACTGGTCTCAACACCTCCTCACAACACAATCAGAGCGGCTTAATTGACGAGCTACTTGCCTAGCTTCCATCATTGCGATGATTATCCCCCTCTCAAACTGCGACAGCTGCTCATATTATCTTCGAAAACGGCGTAATGGCATGTCTACCTCAGCTCTTCCTTTGTAAGTGATTCAGCACACTCAAACAAGCTTTGGTTACCTGTTTTATACTCCAGGGAGAACGACGTTAAACGCCCTCTACCGACTATACGTCATGCGCAATCACGCTGGATTTCTAATCATTTGCATATCTCCCCTACATGTACCTCCATGTCAAGTTTCGTTACGATCCGGCAATTATTTCTTGGTGCGCTAATTTTTTGTCCATGAGTGTATGTCTGAATGAGCAATTAGTTTAGTTCTTTGTATTACCATTTTTTTCTCTTTTCTGTTTTGCATTTGGATTCATCGGATGCTGAACAAAGATGTGTTGTTCAAACACATCTTTTAGAACAAAGATGTATAAAATGTATTTTCAAAATATAATCTTTTTTTTTTTACCAAATTAATTTAATTAAATTTTTTTTTATTGAATTATAAATGTTATAAAAAAATGCCCTCGATTATTAACGTAAAATACATTTTATAGAGAGGTGATGTTTGTAAGCGCCCTGAAGAGTTATTTAAAATTCAGCTTTCTCGTTTTAAGAACTAAATTGCTTCTTTACTAAAGTCTTGTAAGATCTGTCTTGACTTTGCATGAGAGAAACTTGAGCATCGACTTCACGTGATGAGGGAGCTTTGGGAATTTTCGAGAGAAAGATCTTATATACGTTGCATTCTTGTTCGGAGCCAAGTGAATGGATCATAGAGAAGATCTAATTTAGAACTCTATAAAATTTACAAACAACCTGATATTTTAAAATTCATCAAATTACAGAGGCTAGAATGAATGAAGATCGTTGCTGCAAGAAATTCCTTCTGGCAAAGCCCATGGGAAATAGACCTCGGGGCAGACCGCCTCTGAGATGTGTTGATTGTATCTAAAAAGATCTTAGTATTTCAAAGGTTATAAATTGGAAAACAGTTGCCAAAGATAGAGATGCCTGGAGGAGGTCAGAGTCCACCCAGGGCTGTTGAGCCATTGAAGAAGTTTGTAAGCAAAATTTTAAAAAAACATAAAAAAGTTTACGGCAGTAGCATACACAGACATCTTATTTCAGGGGGAGGTGAGGGGAAGAAGATTACATTCTAAAAACACACAGCAGAAGGCGCCAAGGCACAACCTTTATGCGAAAAATTAAAAATTTGTTGGTCTATGGGAGGGAAGGACCCCCCAAACCCCACCCTTGTGACGCCACTGTTTCATAGCTATCATGGCGTACATTACACACATTAAAACGTCACAAAAAAGTCTTGCAATGTGAAATGCAAATTAAGCTATATACAGTCGAACCTCTGCATAACGAACCTATATATTGAGAATTTTTCTACACAGCTAACTTTTTCCTGGAACCTTGAACATTTCACGATTTTCTTCGTAAAGTAACTTCTCTATAGCGACGTGCATTTTCAATATAGCGAACTTTTCCTTTGTGATTAAATTTTTGTTCTCCCTTTTTTAAAAATATTTCTTAAAAAATTTCAAGTCATTCTTTCTTTAACACATTTTATGGCGGTCATAAATCTTGAACTGATTTTATTAGATCCTAACTCGCCGAGAGCAATAGAGTTCTGGACGTTTCATCCAAGAAGTGTAACCTTTAACCCCATTGCCTAGTTCACACACACACACACTAGAAACATTTTCGATGTCTTCTTTCACCCTCAGTGGAGTTGTCCCGTGTTCTAATTATAAAATAATGTATGCTTAATATTATTTGTATGTTTTAAATTATGAAATATTCTTAAAATTCATTAATTTTAGTATAAAATTATTTTTTTAAAATTGAAAATAACAGTGAATTCTTCGATATTCATTTTTCTTGTTTTCCTTGCAGTTTTTCTTTCTTTCTTTCGTTTTTGTGATGGGTAAAATATATAAAATAAACATATATTAATTTTAAAAAAAGGTGTGAATTATTACTTTTTTTAATATGTAGTGTTTTTGAATTTAAATATTATAAAGTATATTAATATATGAAACCTCTATATAACGAATTTTCCATATAACAAACTTTTTTCCGGGATTTAGCGACTTCGTTATTTTGAGGTCTGACTGTATTTTAAAAAAATGTTATAATGCATTGTAATTCACCTGTGATCGTTTTTAATCAAAAGTACTCCAGAAAAAGTTGGAAAACTGAAACCGTTCTCTGTAGTTAATACAAATAAATTTACTATCGATGCTTATGGTCGAATTTTATACAAATATATTTTCATAACAAACCAGACTTAGTTATTGTCAGTTAAATCGTCATAATTAAAAAGAATTGTATTCATGTTTTGTGTAACGTTTCATTAAAGAATTCAGGCGCTGGTTTTGACAATCTTACAAAGTCACATAGTTTTCCTTCTTTTTAGAAATCCTCACGTCTTTCATGTCTTCTACCCAATTGAGTTCCTTGAAGGTCGTTGGTACATGAACAATTCCGAAATCGTGATGTTAGCATTAGATTTATTTGCTTAGTAAAGGATGAATATTTTTGTTGAAATGAAATGTATGCACAAATTGATTAATTGTTTATCCAAATCTTATTGTAGCACCGTTTTGGCCTGTTTTTTAAAAGAGAAAAGACTATCATTTATTTGCAGACGATAATTTTTCTTAAGAAATATATTCTCCCTCTATCCCATAATAACAGTAGCAGTTGATGAATTCAATTCGTCTTGTAGTAACTGTAACAAAAAAATATGGAATGCAGCATTTATTGTTAAAAATACTAGAATAAATTAAATAATTTATTTAAAATTACTCTTAGTTTTAATTTTGAGTGTTCCCGCAGATAATTTCTGGATTTTTCAATAGTTCCGTTTCTCCATTTTAAATTTGTAAGTAGAACCTCTTGGCCGCAACGCTTTTCTTTTTCTGTATGCTTGAGCTTAAAATTATTGGAGCCACCGTTTGATGACGCTTGAAACTTTTTAAACTCGTTTTATGGATATTTCCTTCTTTTCAAATTTTAGTGATGTAGATTTGGGAATTTCAGTGGCGTCACCCACTGATTTTATGAAGCCTCTTCTGAGAGAAGTGTGTCTAAATTTTTCTCCATAATCTTTGCATTTACGTTCACAGTTTTGTTTTTTCAAAGAATCAACAGCAGCGTTTGATTCACTTAAACAATTATTTTCGGAGGTACGTTTCCAAATTCTTGGTATGGTCTTAATATATTGTCTTGCCGCTAATGTAATTGCACCTTTATGCAACTTATCGCTTTCTTTTAATACGTCAATAATGGACAATTTTAATAAGATCCCACATTTTTTCATCTTTCTTTTGCAATAAGTTGATATTCATCTGACAAAGAAAAGTTTAAAATTATACGCCCAAAATTTGGATATTGGAGACGACTTTATTTTTTAACAAGATAATGACACCAAACGCACTACTCTAAATGTCTAAATGTTGGCCGCTGGTGTTCTATAACTGTCCCCAAATTCTGAAAATATTTCCTAAATCACCTGATTTAATACTAGTAGAACATATTTGGTGAGAATTTGATTTTAAAAAAGAAAACATGACATATATATATATATATAAACAAAATGTGAAGTAAAAACAATAATCACAGAAGAATGGAGGAACATCGATGCAGAAATTACAAAAAACTGATGAAATACATTCTAAGACATTTAAAAGTTGCTGTGAATGCCAAAAGATATTTTACTAAGTACTATAAATTAAGAAGAAAATAAAATAGTGAAAACTATGTTGATATTTGTTTTAAGTATACGAAGACTTTTGTAAAAGAATTTTTTAGTAGTTTTTTGATTATTAATTTTTTAAAATAATAGTTATATTATGTGTGTGTGTTTTAAAAATTGATTATGTTATTCGAATAAGAACAAGTTACAGATATCATAAAAGAATTACAATTCCTCTGTATTAATTTTTTTTAGTCGTAAACATTAAATTTTATAGAAAACTGCAAGTGTGCGAACACTTTTGTGGCTCACTGTATTTAGTACATCAGACTTTCGAACTTATCTTTTCTTGTTCTCTCTGATTACACATGGTCACCCATAACGATTAAGTTTCCGTTGTAAGGTTACTGTATTGGCGACATCAGCAAATAATTTCTTCCAAGTCCTCTAATGCAAAAACATTACTTCGCCAAGAAGAAACATGCTTTGAGATAAACATGGCAGTCTTTCAACTGTCGTAAAATTCTTAGTAATTTAATTATATCTCATTTCTTCCTTGAATTCCTGATTACCTATAGAGTATTATAATACATAAATGGCTTGATGAAATGTTGTTTAATTTGAAGGAGTTTTACTTTAGTCCGAAACGTGAATTCTAAAAGAAATTTATCTCATTGTCATATGTTTGAAAATGAAGTTCATTACTGGTGAAAGCAGGCTTTTTTCAAAAGCAGCCAGGTGCATTTTATTGCTAAATAAAACAACAGCATCCAGGTGACTAAAAAGATAAACATTGAAGATTTTTGTTAAAACAATTTTTATTCAATTTTTTGAAATATTTTTTATGTTTACAAATCTGAAAATTTTTAAAACGAGTCAATAAAATAAAGCAACAAAAATTTCAATTCCTTTCTTTGTCTTTCTTTTCTAATTTTATTTTTGATGAAGTTTTATTTTCTGAGCTATTATTAATCCGATTATCATGAGGAAACTATTTATTCTTACTTAAGAGACTGTATAGTATCCTACAAATTTCAAATAAACCGATTTTTTTTTTTTTTTTTTGCATTTTCTTGTGGCCCATATCATTAGGAAGTTTGCCTCCAAAAAAGTTTTCTGAGCTTAGGTTATGGTTTCATTTTAAAGCATTTTTTTCATTCTTAAAGTGAATTAATTAAAAATATTTTTGAGCAGAATCAACTCTTTCAGTGTGAAATGGTAATTAATTTCAATTTTCATTACTAAAATCATTTCGGCTTGATTATATTTTTAGTTTTTTGAGTTCTCATAGTTACTTAATTAAAATTGATTTCAAGGCCAATTTTTGTTTTAAAAAAATAATTTATATAACCCAGAAACTTTTTCATTAATTTTTTCATGTTCAGAAAATGCCACGACCAAAACTTTCTCAGGTTGCTATGAGAAACAATATTTAGAAGAGTTGAAATACTACCGAAAATGATATATCTAAAAAAACAGCCCTCCGCTGATACTGCAATAAGACTTCCGAATTCAAGTATTCTTACTAGAAGTAATGCAGATAAAACTCTGAATATTTCCATGATGTTCCAAACTACATTACAGTAAACCTATTGTAGTACTATATTGTGGTATACCCAATTTAATACTAAAAAAATTAAATTTTACGTTCAAACCTGGGGATTTTTAGTTTTAAGTTAATATCATCATTATGTTGTACATATACATGTTTTGTGTTTCAAAACTTTTGTTAAGATTAGGTTGAATAACTTGTCGTCGTAACAAATACTACCAATATTATGCAAACATATATTTTGAATTAAAAAAAATATTTTTAGTCATAATTAATTAGTGTTTTGATATAGAACATAAGTTGGAAAATAACATATTAAAAAATTAGAGCTTTACAGGCACTATAGATGTTTGTTTTATGCCTTTACAAACTTTGAGTACGTTTTTTTCAGACTTTTAATTTTGAAGATCTAGGGCTTTTCTAATTCATAGGGCTTTTTTTTCTGTTCAAGATAGTCTTGAAAATTTTTGTAGATTCTCAAACGTATGTTCTGTAGAAGTTAGAATGGATTTAGGTCTGAGATCTCTTGTTATTTTTTTAAAAAATGCTAAATTTATTATTTTAAAAATTTTCACGTTTATTTACAAGTTTAGCTATACAAATAATTATTAAAATTCAAAGAAGGAGCAGATTTTGAAATACATACTAACTTTTGTTTGCAATAATCTAAGAAACATAAATCACTTAAAATGACCAGAATTTTTTTTAAAAAATGAATATTTTATAAAAGTTTGAAAAAACTTCAAAAATTCTTAATTTTTTAAAATTGTAAAATACTGGTTGGTCAAACTGACTCTAATTATTTTACTGTTACTATCTCTAAAAAATTTTTTTTGAAGAAAGGTACCGTGTAGCCTTAAATTAGCATTAAATTTTGAAATAATTTGCTTCGAGATACAAAACAGTCAATTATGGTAGGATGACCTTTGACTCAGTAGCTTAAGAAATTAGTTGCTTTCCCGTTAGAGGGAAAAGCATGATAATGCGTAGTTCTTGAAACTAATGATTACGATGCTAATTAAGCATTTTTGGAACAACTTTATTCAAATTAATGATTACATAATATTCGTGAAGACGACTAAGTATTTCCGTGGAGCAAAGAAATTAGCCTTATGAACCAAGAAAAAAAATTGCTACGAGAAAAAAAAAATATATTCTTCCAATAATTTATTATTACAATTTTTTGCATGAGTAACAGTGAGAGCTTTAAAAATAGAAACTTAATGTAGAAAATAAAAAAATGCATTAACATTGAATTTTCTAAGAGTCGAACTGAAGCATATACAGGTTATAAATTCTGTCTGATTTGATTCTTTTAAATAAATGTTGGAACAGATCTTAACAATTTTGAAATATGACGAAAAAAAGAAAAGGGATGATGCATGTTATTGACACCTAATTTTCTACTCCGTACCATGGGAGAACTTGTAAAATTCTTGAGGCTTTTCTCCGATCAAAATGTGGAGTCATGGTCTAGAGTAGCGGTCGTCAACCGGCGGTAATTCTCTGAATTTGAAAAAAATAAGTTTCACCATGAAGAAAACAAAAGATAATTAAAGAGGGGAAATGAAATAGATGTTTCCAACACACGTGCTGCTTAATCTGAATCTAATCTTGGTGCATTACTAATTACTATCGATACAAGTGATTGTATTACTGAACTGAAAAATCACGTACACGTGGTCTTAACCCATGAATCATTTCTCTGATTTCTCCTACGAATCTTCGCACTTGATTGTTCTATACAGAAAACTTATACAAGAAAAATAGAAAAAAAATGTAGTTTGCTTCATTTTAAATTATTTAGATAAAATTTGAAAAGATGAACATGTAATCGCTGAAAGGAATAAAATTCATAGAACAGCATTATGGCGTGAAGTGAGAATCTATTTAAGGTTTATTACATGCCATTTAAATAATAAAAATGAATGATAAAAAAGGTTAAACATATTTTTAATTTACAGCATTATAAAATATTATAAGAATTACTAATTACTTAGGTTGAAACATGGAAATTGAATAAAGGGAAAAGCACGTCTTTTCTCGTGCGAGTCAGAGAGAGAAGTTAGCGCGAGAGTCCGTTCATATCAGTTCACTTCTCTCTGCTCTCCAGTTGGTTCCAGTTAAGAGGAATAGGTGGGTGCCGAGGCACGCCACAAGCATAATATCGTATAAAATGTTATTAGAGCCAAAACAGATATCACAAACCTCAACTTGTCGATTCAAGAAACCCAGTTGAATTTTAAAAGCATCATTCTTCTTTTTGTCATATGTTTGGTAATTGCCATTTAAAACGCAGCGAGGAAAAAAAATTATCCGATATTATTCTTAGAATCGTTCAAAATTTTAATAACATTTACAGTAACTTTAAAAACCGATTGTGGACATACTGGAACTTTTTAGAGAAGACAAATTTGATACATTTGAATGTTTGGAAAATGTGTCTTCTGAAACATCGACAGGTAGATCTGAATAATGTTTAAGGCTCCTATGTATGGGCTGTTTTGAGTTCTCTAACGTAATGTTTACCCTTTAGCATGCACGATCGAGTTAATTCGATCGTGCTAAACTGGCCAAATTGTGCACAAACAAAATAATTCATGCGGAATCGTATTTTAATAAAAAAATGGCGTTCGACAGGGAGATGCACTGGCGCGTCTTCTATTTAATATAGCATTAGAATAAGTGGTAAGAGATTCCAATGTCAATACCAGAGGAAATATTTTTAATAAATCGATACAGTTGTTGGCTTTTGCTGATGACATTGATATCATTGCTCGAACACCCCCCGTCCTAAGGCCTTCTTATCTTCAGAGCAGTGTTTCTCAAAGTGGGGGGTGCGATAACCACATAAGGGGGCGCCAGCATATCGAAAATAAAAGATTAAAAAAAATTAATTTACTGTAATGAAGTAAGAAAATACTTTCTGACATAATAAAAAATACACATTTACACTGATAGAATTTATTAGTATTACTTCATCAAACATAAAACCTTTCATTTCGATCGCATTAAATTTCGATACATTCATTAGCTATTTGATCCTATAAATAAATAAAGAACATCACATTTTGTTTGATTTCCTGTAATCTCACGATGAGAGATTTTTTTACTGAGTTTTCTCTTTTTAAATCTAAAGTACTATTTCAGAGAAAAGACAAAACCCAGACCCAGAGAAACATTATAAGAAGATAAAAAATTCATCTGTTTGACCTTCGAACTTACTTGTATGGTTAGTTCGTTTCTTTTTTATGTCTTTATTTTTCATTTAGGGAAGTGTTGTAAATAATGCGCCTATACGAAAGAGTTATATGACATTTCGAAAAGCAGAGAAAACACTTTGAAGGATTATTTGGCCAATATTTATTTTTATGAGTATTCTGAAACATATAAAGCATGATGTGTGTGTGAAAAACGTTTTATATAATTTATTTTTAGAACTTAACATTCATAGTTTTACATTGATTAAACATTTAACCCAGGAGCGTTCGCGTGGGGTACAAACTACAAAAATCTGAACAAAATACGACAGTTTTGCTTGCAGATATCATTCCTGTAACGTTCGTGAAAAGTTTCTGTTATTTCTGTCCTTTATTAAGGTCGCGTAACTTAGAAACATTTTAATTCGGTTCTATTGGAATTTTTCTCAAATTATCAATGAAGAAAGGTAGAAAGTAGGTAAGTATACTTTCTCTTCGTTAAATTAATCACTGGAATTGTGATTTTTATCGTGTAAAATAAAAATAATTGTAAAAAAATCGGAATTGTGATTTTTATTGTGTACAATAAAAATAATTGTAACAAAATCTTCGGAGTGACTCCGTCACCCCGCGCGACTATTACTATTAGTATCGAATGCGCATCTGCTTCCGGCTTAAAACATTTTGAAGTCTTCTCGTTTTAAATATTAAAAATAACACAATTATTCTTTATCGGAATTTTTTACATTCTTTTTCATTATTTAACATTAATAAT
>BMAV01027882.1:193729-205701 GCA_019973955.1 Trichonephila inaurata madagascariensis | reverse complement strand
TATATATATATATATATATATATATATATATCAAGTAAAAAAGTAAACCATGCCATTTTATGTTATTTTTAGTAGAAAAAAAACCCCAATCTGTTCTTTTTAGTGGGATTGATTGAAAAAAGTGGTTATAAAAAAGTCATATCTTAAAAACAAACCTGCTGTGAGTTTCTTGAGCCTTTTTTGCGAAAGAGTATGACATTAATTTTTTTTTATAAATATATTTATATTTCTATTTTTCTTGGATATAAATAATGTTCCCAAGACAGTTTTTAAGTAATTTGTATGAATTTTAAGCAGTCAATTGTATAAATTGTATAAATATTTGTAAAATAGACAAATGAATAAGAACTATTGTTCAATGTCCTCTTAAAAGTCTGGAGCAAATTGGACTATCAGAAAGACGATTAACACATTAAATAGCAGCTTCTGTACTGTGATGAAAAAAAAAGAAAAAAGAAAAAAAGAAAGAGTAATCCGTTCTTTTGAAAATGTAGAAACGTTCTCGGTTTCCACACAACCCTATTCTTGTTGTTCCTCTTCTCAAGTAGTAAAAAAATGCAGTTGTCTCTTTCATCATCAAAATCCCTAATTGATTCTTTTAGTTTCCCAATTTGTTCGTATGTTCTCATTTTGTTCTTAGTGCTTCGCAATCCCTTTATTTGTTCTTTTTTGTCTTGAAGTCAGTTCTGACATGCATCGTAATGTGTCAATGTGTTCTTAAGGTACCCGACTACGTTCGGAACCATGATTTTTCAAAAGCAAGTAAATGGATAATTTTCATAATATTTAGTGTCAATTAGATTAAAATACATGTATAAAATTGTTTTAAGGACATTTTGACAAAAAAAATTTATTTAAATAAAATATTTTGGCAAAAAATTAACTTAGAATAATTTTTTTTCAAAATGTTCTCCTTTTGTGAAAAATGCTTCTATTATAATAATATTTTGCCTGTATATAGCTCAGACCTCTCTACAGTGGCTCAACTAGAATTTTTGAAATGTATAACTTAGAAGTGGGTTTATCCATATTTTACGACAACAGAGGGAAGCAATTTTAAGAAAAAAACGCCGATAATTATTTCAATGGGTTGTAACTCTGAAAATAATGTGAATTTTTCAAAAAATTTAGTTGATCCTCTATAAAGAGGTCTGAGGCAAAACATTATTATAATAGAAGCATTTTTGCCTAAAGGAGAACATTTTGAAAAAAGATTATTCTAAGTTAATTTTTTGCCAAAATATTATATTTAAATCATTTTTTTTTGTCAAAATGTCCTTAAAACAATTTTATACATGTAGTCTAATCTAAGTGACACTAAATATCATGAAAATTACACATTTATGCGCTTTTTTAAAATCATGGTTCCGAACGTAGTCGGATACCTTAAAGGCTATCTTCAGCTAATGTTAAAGAATAGGACCTAAATTCGGAATATTTTTTCATGTATAAAAGTACTTGAACATTAATAATTATATTCCGGCTTCACTATCCTGTAGAGAATTCCTTATTTTATTATACTACTCATTTTTATCCTAGTTGACACATTTTTTTTCTTTTATAAAATGTGTTTTGCATTTTTTTCCCTATACCGTAATGCTAAATGAGCTATCCCTTCACATGTTAAAAGGAAAAACTAATTATTTATTAAATATTTTGAAATTTTATAAACACTATATTATAAACAAATGCATGAGTTACAATGTCACACATTTTTATAAAAATTGAGACATTTTTTCTGTCTGAAAATGTACTCCGCTTCAAGTTCATGCTCTCGTACCTATGGCGAAAACAGCCTTAATTTCTCTTCATTCTGTTTTAAATAAAATTATATAGTAATACATAACATTCCGAATTCAAAAAATTACTTTTTTATTAAAATAATTTATTTTTATGTAATTCTCTTTGAATGCCTTATTATATATATTTGTATACTATGCATATTTATCACATTTATTCTTGTGCGGCTCTTCCAGTTCTGAAATAAAAATTTCAAAAAACATTTAATAAAAAAAGAGTACGCAGCTTAGAGTCCTGGCCTATCTCTACAGTGCAGGAGAAGCAGGGATCTCTTCAGACGACCTTGGCGTGCTTTAAAAGCGGTCACCTGTGTGGTATGACCTTTGTGCAGGGGGTAAATTCTTTCTTTACCTGTCCCTGCTCTCTCCCTGCTTCTCCTGCTTGTTTTCTGGACACTGCTGGGGCATTTCCCTGGGACAATTGTTTGGGGATGAAGACCTGGTTTGTGACATTCTTATGCATCAAGGTTAAATGGACTTGGTGCAGTCTTTCCTGCTCCAAGATGATTTGAAATAACAACAGGTTAAAGTACAGTTCTTTTAAAAAGCAGAAGAATTGGAAAGAACACTTTATATAAATGAAAAGTTTTTCTCTTATTTATTTTCTTTGATTCTTGCTAATATTTTCCTTTTTTTTTTACATTGCAAAATTACATTAAAATATATATGTATAGGATAATTCAAAATTTTTACATTTACTATAAACTTTGGAGTCTATACTGGTTTTAGGTACGGATGACATGACAGATTTGGAAATAAATCACCTTAAGAACGGTTCGTAAGAATCAAGTGTACAGAAATTATATAAATGGAAATTCACCTTAAGGTATCCGACTACGTTCGGAACCGTGATTTTAAAAAAGCACATAAATGGATAATTTTCAGTATATTTAGTGTCACTTAGATTAGAATACATGTATGAAATTGTTTTAAGGACATTATGACAAAAAAAATTATTTAAATACAATATTTTGGCAGAAAATTAACTTAGAATAACCTTTTTTCAAAACGTTTTCCTTTTATAAAAAATGTTTCTATAATAATAATATTTTGCTTATAAAGACTTCTCCAGAGAGTCTGAACTAGGAGTTTTGAAAAATTCATATTATTTTCAGAGTTACCACCGATTGAAATAATTATCGGCGTTTTTTTCTTAAAATTGATCCCCTCTGTTGTCGTAAAAAATATGGATAAACCCATTTCTAAGTTATATATTTCAAAAATTCTGGTTGAGCCTCTGTACAGAGGTCTGGTAAAATATACAGGCAAAATATTATTATAATCAAAGCATTTTTCATAAAAGGAGAATGTTTTGAAAATTGGTTATTCTATGTTCCTTTTTGTCCAAATGTTGTACTTAAATAATTTTTTATTCTAATAATATTCTTAAAACAATTTTATATACGTTTTCTAATCCGAGTTACTCTAAATATCATAAATATTACCCATTTATAAGTTTTTGCAAAATCACGGTTCCGAACGTAGTCTGATACCTTAATTTGAAAGATTTCATCGAATGAATTAAATTTTTCATCTAAAATCCTGTATATATATAATTAAATTGGTTTTTATATTCTTTCAATAATAATATTTTTATAACATATGATATTTTAAACAGAAAGCTATGAATTTATAATACTGAAATAAGATATTGACATAGATTAAGGCAGTGATTCTCAACCTTTTTTTCTGTTGCGGTACACTTTTAACAATTTCAAAATTTAGCGGCACACTAAAAATAAAATAAATTTAAAAGAATTTTATTTATATGTAATACACTAGGTAAAATAGAGTTTATGATAATAATTTTCAATGCTAAATAAAATAATGTGTACAACTAGGACAACAAAATGTTTATTGAGTAATTAATTACAAATTAATTATAAGAATACGTTTAATGCGAAATTTGAGATTGATGATTTTTGATAATTTCGTTTATATTTGGTAGTAAAAATGATAATGCCACTTTCACTTCGTCATCTGCATTTAAAAGTCTTGATCTTTTTTTCATTTTTATATTTGCTAATGCTGAAAATCCAAATTCCCACAAATAAGATGTAGAAAATTGTAACAATATTTTTAAAGCTTTTTTTTTTTTTGGCTATTATGAGATAATCCCCTCTACAATTTTAATCGAAAATGAATTAATTGACTTTTCTGAATGTTTTGAAATTAAATATCGATTATTACAGAGTAAAATTAGTCTTTCCTCTCCATTCAAAGTTAAATTCATACACAGATATATCCTCTATCACAAATGGATTATGAACCTGATAAAAAAAATTTATACCTAAATTTCGGAAATAATGTTAAATTATATATGTTATTGTTATGGAAATATATCAAGTTATATATAAATTATGTTAAATTATTGATATAATTAAGAATTTAAGAAAAAATTTTTTTGGTATAGTGGTTGAGAATCACTGGATTAAGGTATCCGACTACGTTCAGAACCATGATTTTAAAAAAGCGCATAAATGGATAATTTTCATGATATTTAGTGTCACTTAGATGAGAATACATGTATAAAATTGTTTTAAGGAATTATGACAAAAAAATGATTTAAATACAATATTTTGGCAAAAAATTAGCTTAGAATAACCTTTTTCCCAAATGTTCTCCTTTTGTAAAAAATGCTTCTATTGTATTAATATTTTCCCTGTATATAGCTCAGACCTCTGTACAGAGGCTCAACTGTGATTTTTGAAAAATTCACATTACTTTCAGAGTTACAACCATTTGAAATAATTATCGGCGTATTTTCTTACAATTTCTTCCTTCTGTTTTCGTAAAATATGGATAAACCGACTTCCAAGTTATGCATTCCAAAAATTCTAGTTGAGCCTCTGTACAGAGGTCTGAGCTATACACAGGCAAAATATTATTATAATAGAAGCATTTTTCACAAAAGGAGAATATTTTGAAAATGAGTCATTCTATGTTCATTTTTTGCCAAAATATTGCATTTAAATAATTTTTTTGTTAAAATTTTCTTAAAACAATTATATACATGTATTCTAATCTAAGTGACACTAAATATCATGAAAATTATCCATTTATGCGCGTTTGCATAATCACGGTTCCGAACGTGGTCGGATACCTTAAGGTATAACCTAAAATGATCTATCTATACATATATATATATATATATACAACCGACTAATTAATGTCAGTTCTGCTTTTAAGCTTTGCATTCATAGTCTTGTCATAAGTCATTATAACTCAGTTGTCGAAATTGGCTTGACAAATCAATAATCTGATGCGATGTAGGTTAAGTGTTGTTTAAATGGAGATTCTGGAATATATTCTTGAAGTCGCTCGATAAGAATGGTTGAGAAATACTGGCCTAGCGTTTACTAAGCGCTTTTATCGAGCGATGCCAAAAATATTTCAGCATCACAGCCAGGGTTTAAGAGACAAAAGAGTTAAACAGTTTAAGCTCGAATGAAAGGAATGAGTGTTTTTATAGAGTATTTGCACTAATTATATAGAGATTGTTTACTAACTACTCCCGAAATCTAGTTAGAATTCATTGAAATAATAAATATTTTTGAAAGTTTTTGTAGAAAACTGTTGATCTGATTGACAGAATTATAAAATTTGGATTATTATCTTTTTATACATAAGTAAATTTAAAAGTTTTAAAAAGATATATATATGTGTACTCCAAATTTTTATAAGTTGAAAAATTTTCTAAAAGTATTAAAATGTTTTTTGTTTTTTGAATTAATTACATTCAATATTCGGAATATATGTATATCGAAGTAATTTTTATATTATATATATAATTTTTTTTTTTTTTTTTTTTTTTAAGAATGGGCAAAATTTATGTGACGTCATAGTCACAAGATCCTGACAACCACGCGTTTCTAGCCAATCAGTTCAAAAACTCACATGACGTCACAGTCATACGATAAAAGAAATCATGTGCTTCTAGCTAATCAGTTTATGCTCATTGTTGTTGCCAACGTTTGCTCTTTGCAAAAATTTTCTCTTAAAAAGAACATATTTGTCAACAATAATAACGCAGATAGGTTTAAAAAAATGCATTTTCTTTAAAAATACATGGATAAAACAAGATTTTTTTTTAAATTTAAAATCTTTTTGAAGAAATTTTTTTTAAAGCAGATGAACATCTTTACCCAATTATGAAATTTAATTTTATCTAAGTTTTACAAATAGAACAACAAGTACAATTAGTTTAAAATCAGTTTTGAATTCAATGGAGAGCATGTGTTTGTATTTATCACGTGAGCTCCATTAATTGAGTCCATCCGCCGTAAAGTAGCAAGAAATTTTAAGAGACCAATAACAATTATTTTCATATCCATGATGCAAAAATTAAGCGTCGATTAAAAAAGGTAACAACTTTTTCTGTTTTATGATCGTTTTTCGCCCTCCTTTTCTTTTTTTAAATCAAAGCAAATATTTTTTAAATGTTTATTAATGAAAGAAAAGAATGAACGTTGTCAGATTCAATAATATTAATGAGCAATTCTGTTTTGTTTGATCAAATTTGTCTAAAATATTCCTTATAACAGCGAATTTTGAAGTGCCATTCAACGTTCTGACGAATCTTGTAGGTAAACAAATTTAAGCGAGTATTTTTTGAACCACATGGAAATTAACCAATCAAAATTTTTTTAATAAATAAATTCTAACTTTTTTCTAGAGATTACTTTTAAAAAAAAACCTCCCAAATTTTTAAATAAAATCCAAATGCTAAGAGAACTGAAAAATAATTCGTATTCCTAGAAAATAGTGTAATGTTTTGGAGCTAATTATAAATTCCTAATTAGGTGATCTAAGAAAATTTTTTTGGGGGGGGAGAGATCCAAAGAGCGGGAACTGAAAAGATTAGGGGAGAATTAAAGATTATCTTTGAATTATATATAAAATAATAGAAAGATTAAAAAATGATTAATAATTTTAGGGATTTTTAATTAGATTTTTTCTGCTAGCTGGGTGGCGTATTTGTGATTTGTCGCTGGCCTTCTGTACCCAAGTGTGGCCACGGTAGCCGAGTGGTATAGGTATCGGACCGTGGCTTACCTTGTCACGAATTCGAGCCCAATACCACTAAAGACCCGCCGTGTAGGGCAGCGATGCACGTTAAATCTGTCGAGAGCTGAAACGTCCTCCCGTTGGTGTGGTGTGATAGTTAGGAAAGGGGGGTGCCAGCTCAGATGTCGTCCACGTCACTTGACCATGGTTCAAAATTACGTGGTCCGTCGCCGAAAGCCCTCGTGTAGCTAAACAGTGCGACGTTAATAATCAATCAATCTGTACTCAAGGTTGCGGGTTCGACCCCGGTTCAAGTCAGTGGATATTCCTGATACAGAAAATCGATAGTGGCCACGTCGTATGATTATACGGCATGAAAAAGATCCCTTGAGTGTCCGCTTGGCTTGGATGCTCTAGGCAAAATTAAATTCCTAAGTACAAACTTCACATCGGCAGAGCTCAGGTGCCTCCCTCTGGGGAAGAAACTGGGCATCAAAATTACTTGTGGTAATTTTTATCGACTAAATGGTGCCACACTAAAAAGTGATACCAGCTTCTGGGAAACGTACTAGGTCTGCAAAGGTAGAAATATCAATACGCAGCCCTATTACAGGAAAAAAAATTAGATATTTCCTAATGATTAGATTATTTTAGAGATGGGTTGTTGTTACATTCAATGTACAACAACAATGTGTATTTTTAAGAAATAAAACCTATCTTATGATTATATATACCGTAAAATAATCCGGCAACACAAAAAATAAGATCGAAGTTTACGGGTGCACGTTATACGCCGGGTATAAAAACGAGAGCTTTTTAAAAATAAAAATAAGATGAATATAAAAAAAATTAAGAATTCTACATAGATCGGAATACTATTTATTTAAAACAAATGATATTTCTTTTGAACTCAAAGAGTTGTAGTTCTATAAGTATATTATTTTTTTCATAATCTTGGGATAATATCTCTAAAAAATGTCTTCAAAACACAATAGCATTGCACACGTACATTTCAGGTTCCTTCGTAAAATGTGGTGTGCGTTATACGGCGAATATACCTAAAAACCAAAAAATGCAGCTTGAAAGTATGGGTGCACGTTATACGCCAGATTTTACGGTATATAGTTTTTCATGGTGATGTAATAAATTTATTTATTTAGCTCACACACGTGAACAATAATAAAAAGGCAGTCCTGTTCAATATTATGGTTATAAATTAGCAATAAGGCACAATTTCTAGTTTAGTCAACTATTTCCAAGAACATTATACAACATTGCATCACAAATACGTATCTGAAAGGTGCAAAAATAAAGACGGAATAAAAATTCAGTACAATTTAGAGGAAAAGGTTGTGACGGGTTCACGTGTCTTTTCTTTAACATGTCCTCTGGGTTCTTTTGGGGCCAAGATTAATGGTAACTCTTTTCCAACCAAAACCCAAGAAGTGAAACGTGAAGATGGAATGCAAATGAGATAGCTTTTAAATAACAGAAGTTTCAGTAAGTCGTATGGAAATTTGGGGAATGTTATGTGAGAGATTGATACAAGCGTGAGTTGACAGCCAGTAGAAGTTACTCTGAAGATTCAGCCATTAGGTCAGGGTGCATACTTATTGCACGCGCGCCCAGACGCCTCTTCATAGGATTGAAGCTACGATTGGATTAAGGTAGGATTGACTATTTGATATTAGGACTTGTAATATTATTAGAAGTGAGATAAGGCGGGTTAGATATTGATAGTGGTCCAAGTTACGCTATTCGGTATAACTATTATTGTGCGTTTGTTCATAGTAGATTATCTCATTAATATTATTATCTAAATTGTTAGAGGTTTAAGTTGCATTCTTAATAAAGTCATAATTAAGAATTTAAAAATGTCTGGTCCTTTTGTAAGTCTTACACCTCTAGCTCACGCGGATAAACAAAGAAACGGTCACCCTAGGGGGGCGGTTTCACAAGGTGATTAGGTACATTGTTTTTTTTAAGAGACACTAAATGGTAGTACAAATTAAAACGCGGAGATGAAGACTTGAAATTTATTTTTTCCCTTCTTACAATATATTGAAAAAAATAAAGCTACATAATATTTATAAATAATTAAAGTTTTACTGTTTGAGCAATGAGTATGAACAGTTTATAATTTGCAGTAAAGATTAGTCCTCCGTTAGGCGGTCAGGAGTCCCTCCCCCCAGTACACTATAAGATAATTATTTAGAATTATAATTTTTTTTTTTGAATATTGTTACAAATTTATTATTGTATGTGTTAAGAAATTTGCACGCATAATTTTATGTTATATCTTTTACTGTGTTGTGTGATTGTGTTTCAATACAGCTACATTTTTTCCTGCAATTTCATTTTATGCGTGAAAGAAAGATTTATAGCAAGTTCAAATCCCTTTTAATTCTCTCGTTCATTAAATAATAATTAAGCCTTAAGATCCGAAGTTAGAGTTGTGTTAAAAGAAAGATTCTCATATTGCTCCTTGAACTTTTTGCAGTTGCTCAAACAATTCACCTACTTTTCTTTTCCTTTTGCATTATTTCTAAAGATGTAATAGACTTCTTACATGAATCTAGTAGATGCAATGGATACGTATAGGATTCATGTAGTTCTCAGTGCTTCTCAAACTTTCAATTCTGGCGCCCCCCTTTTCAATCACAATTTTATCGCGCCCCCCTTATACATTAATAATGTACTGAAAGCAATAGTAATGCACTTTGACGCTAAAGCTACAATACGGGATCTTAATTATAAACCATACAACATAAGTATAATAACATAAGTATTAAATTTTGTATGTTACTTTTAAGCAAAAAAAAAATAAATTAAGTAATAGGATAATTATTATGTTATTTTTCCTTTCTCTAATTTTTAAATTGAACATATTGCAAAATGCGGTGTCTGCTTAGAAGACAAAATATAGATATCAGCTAAATATAGAAAAAGAACTCAGAGGGTCAATTTCTAATCATAAGCATTCCTTATAAAAACTTTGCTTTACAAAACAAGCCCATGGAAATCGTTAATACTTATTAAAAAAACTTGTTCTTAATTTAGTATTAATTAATTAGTTATAAAATACTCTGTGCAGCACACTTATACATTAAAAGTATACCGGCTGAAGTGCCCGCTCTTTGCACGAGTTCATTTATAAGAAAATAAAACATTATTGATAAAATAGCTGAATTGTAAGGAGAGTAAAGCTAAGAAGTGCGCGACAATGTTTACAAAAATTTAAAATGATTTTTTTAAAAATGATTGCTCAAATTATAATTAGTTTTATGCGAATTTAATTTTAAGCCTCACAGAATTAGTATTTAGAATTGATGTTAAATAATGAACAATAATATAAAATTCCGATGAAGAATAATTGTATTATTTTTAATTTTTAAAGGGAAAAGACTCATGTTTTAACCCGGGAGCAGGCACGCACTCGATACGGTCGAGCGGGGTTATTGAGTCACCCCCAATCCTTTTTTTTATAATTATTTTATTGTACACGATACAAATCGTGATTCCAGTGAATAATTTAATTAAGAGAAAGTAAACTTTCAAAGACTTTTCAATTTTTCTTTGGTAACAAATAAACAGTTTTGCCAGAATTAACGATTTCCTGATATATGTGTCCCGCGCGACCACTTCCGAGTAAAAAGTGTATTTCATTATGATTATATGTTTTTTACTGCTAAAAAAAATTGTGTAAAACGTTTTTCGTTATGCTTTATATGTTTGAGAATACTCATAAAAATAATTCTTGGCCAAATAATCCTTCAAAGTACTCTCCGTGGTTTTTCGAATATCATAAATTCTTTTGCATGGAAAAAAGCGCAACAGAGAAATACATTACTTACAACTTCCTTGAATGAGAAACAAACACATAAGAGAGGGGTCATAACTAACTGTACCAATAACTTAGAAGGTCAAACAGATTATCAGCAAAAACAGATTACAGCTATAATGTACAGTATTTCAAAAATTATCACAGTGATGAATTTCTTATGTTCTTAAATTTTTTCGATTGTGGGTCTGGGATTTGTTTTTTCTCTGAAAGAGTAGTATGTTAGATTTAAAAAGAAAAACGTAATAAAAAATCTCTCATCATGTTATTACAGCAAATCAAATAAAAGTATTTTTATTTGGTTATAGGATCAAAGATAGAGCTAATTAGGTATTGAAGAAGTTTTTATTTTTGAGAGAGATGATTTAATATCGCCTATGAATTATATCAGAGTAAAAGTGCATTTTTTATTATGTCTGAAAGTATTTCGTTTTAATTCATTCCAGTAAATTAATTATTTTTTAAATCTAGTATTTTCAATATGCTCGCGCCCCCCCCAGGGGGGCGCGCCTCACAGTTTGAGAAACAGTGATGTAGTTAAATGTTTTAGATCAACGATCACCAACCTTTAGAACTTCATGGACCCCTAAATGTATAATTTTGCATTTGATGGACCACTCATATGCTAGACCTCTATATGTGGCGCGGACCTCTATAACTATATTATCACTTGTTTACTCATTTCCATATCTCGAAAAGCAAGAACAATATCAACAAACTGAAGTGTTATACCGCCAATTTATCATGGTTAACAGCTCTCACTTTTAAATATCGCTAGGTGCTCTTGCTAAAGTAGCTAGAAATTCGCTAAAAGTAATAGCTAAAATTATAGTATAATTCATGTTCTCCATAATGTGTTTTGTTATTTGTCGTTTTTGTGTAAAACTGAATCGTCATAAAAACATGATTAACGTCTAAGTTTTTCTGCAGATTGTCGGAAATTTTTCATGAACCTACAGTGATCCGTGGACTTTCGGTTGGTAACCGCTGCTTTAGATAATCTGAAAAAATTGAAATTGAAAGCATCAGCCACAATTTGTGGCCTCGGTAGCCTAGTTGTTTCTTATGCCACCTGATCTCGACTGCTTCAGATCCAGGCCCACAAAATTCATCATTTGGCAAGGGGCTTGGAGTACGCCTGTCGTTGGCCGTAGTCTTGAGCACCATGCAGGTGACAGTACGATTTAGCTCGGTTCCACCCCAATTTTGAGGGAGAACACCCTGGGGGAGGGTCAGGGACCTCTCACCTCTCTTCCCCTTCCACCAACTTCACAAGGGGACTTGCGGTTCAATGGCTATTTAGCGTACCCCCATGCTGCGAAGGC
>BMAV01027882.1:170162-189883 GCA_019973955.1 Trichonephila inaurata madagascariensis | reverse complement strand
ACCTCTATATTGCGAATTATTCTATATAACGAACTTTCTCCTGGAACCTTTAACATTTCTCGATTTTCTTCGTAAAATAACCTCTCCATATCGAAGTGCATTTTCTATATAACGAACTTTTTCTTTTGTGATTAAAGTTTTGTTCTCCCTTTTTTTAAAGTATTTCTGAAAAAAATTCAAGTTATCCTCTCTTTAATACATTTTATGGTGGTCATAAATCTTGAACTGGTTTGATTAGATCCTAACTCGCCGAGAGCAATAGAGTTCTTTCTGGACGTTTCTTCCAAGAAGTGTAACCTTTAACCCCCGTTGACCAGTTCATTAGAATCATCTTCGATATCCTCTTTCACCCTCAGTGGAGTTGTCCCATGTCCTCGTGTTCTAATTATAAAATAATGTATGTTTAATATTACTTGTATGTTTTAAATTATTAAATGTTCTTAAAATTTATTAATTTTAGTGTAAAATTATTTTCTTAATACTGAAAATACAGTGACATTCTTTTTCTTGCAGTTTTTCTTTCTTTCTTATTTTTGGATGGGTAAGATATATAAAATAAACATATACTAATTTACAAAAAGGTGTGAATAATTATTTTTTTTAATATATAGTGTTTATGAATTTAAAATTTGTTTTCTGTGGTTTATAAAGTATATTAAAAGATGAACTTATATATAATGAATTTTCCATATTACGAACTTTTTTCCGGGATTTAGCGATTTCGGTACATAGAGCTTCGACTGTATATATTTGGATTAAGCTTCATAACGTGAAGCCCTAATTGTTCCTGTACATGAGTATGTGTAGTAGTAGTATTGTACTAGGTGGCGTTCTAACATTTGAAATGCACAATTGGCTGTTCCCACGAGCAGTTATTGAAACATACATACATGCTTACCGTTTTTATTTAATTCCATTTATTTGCAAACTGTTGTAATCAATATAACTAAATACAGTGGGTGATCGGTTAACGAACATAATCCGTTCCAAGACTATGTTCGCTATCCGAATTGTTCGTTAACCGATCATCGATTCACCATAGACTTCTATGTGAAATCGATTAATTCGTTCTGGAGACCCTAAAAAAATGAAATCAAAACCGAAACTGATGGTCTAATGTGTATGAATATTCTATTGGATTTTTTTTTCAATATAACTTTGAAGTTTAATAGGTAAGCAACATAATTCAGGAGAGATGAAAAACGATTTTTAGTCCGTTTCTCATATTTCACGTATTTTTACGGCGGTAGCGCGTCATCGGCACCTTTATATTTTATAGTCTGCACTGTTTGAAAAAATTAAGAATTCGCTTAATTTATTTGCCATGTCAGCAAATCCACTCGCCCATAACTTATCAGCTGTCAGAAAATATTGATATTCATATTGAAATTTAAGTATTCAAGTGTGTATTGATTTTAGTCATAATAATAATTTATTGAATGACCTTTAAATTCATTGTTAATTCAAGTTTTATTGAGTAATTATCAGTACTAAGCATGCTTTAAACATTTCTCCTTTCAGTGATCTTATTTTGTATGCAAAATGATAACAAATGTTTAATATTAATTTTTTTTACAGAGCCGAGAAGTGTTCGTTAGAATTCGTTTTGTTCATTATCCGAATATGTGTTCGTTGTCCAAACACAAACATTCTTTCGTGAAAGTGTTCGTTATCCGAATATGTGTTCGTTTTCCGATCACAAAAATCTTTCGTGAAAGTGTTCGTTAACCGATCACCCACTTTATTAACTAATAGAAGTGCTAGCTTTTGTGAAGGCCGCAGAAGAAACTCATGGAGGTCGAGGGTTCCCAACCTCTCAACAATACCGTCGACCAATTTCTTCAATTCAAAAGACACCGCCAAATGCTGCAATATGCAGCGAAAATAATAATGACGATAACAACATTTGGCGACGTCTTTTTATTTGGCGAAATTGCTCGATGGTATAATACGTAAGTACCCATTTTATCTTAAATCCACTCCATGGTTCAAAATTACAAGGTCCATCGCCAAAAGCCCTCGTGTAACTGAATAGTGTGACGTTAATATTCCCTCACTCACATTCTTTAATCCATTTAAGTCCAATAATTTTATTTTAAATAGTGAATTTTTTTATTTGTATTTTCCATTGATAGAATGTTTTTGGTTTTTATATATAGATAATTTGGACCACTATCAATGCAAATCGATAGTTTGGCGACTGTTCTATTGCCAAAAATTACCGATTTCACCAGGGGGCACCTTATACTTCATTTTAACATTGATATTCATTTGTTTTTATACAATACAAAATTGTAGTTTATTTTTCATTACTTTTACTAAAGAGAATTTTTGAAAGAATTAAGAAATAATTTGAATGTTTTCGTGTAGATTACAGGTACTCTTGCATTGAGAACTTAAAAGTTCTGCAAAGAATTATTTTGATATTAACAGATTTTTTTTTCATTGTAATGGTTGTACTTTTTTATTACGTAAGTAATTCAGTCACAATGTATCTTATCACTTGCTTTTTTTGTGATTCACAACTATTTGAAAGAGATATCCTATCATATTACACATTTCTTTTTATGATGAAGATATCAGCTTATAGCTTTTATTACTTACAATTCACTATCCAAGTTTGGTCTTGATAATTAAAGCTAAATAAGATTCCCAGCATGAATTTGATGCTTATAAAACTTATGGTGTTTTATAGAAGCATTCTAAATCAAAAATGATATCCCTACTATTTTTCCTATTACATAAAGATTTTTCATAATTATGCCAAACGTATGCATTTATTAGTTAAAATAACATCAAAGGAGTTATAACTTTTTAAAATTCATTGGGTTAGATTCATATGACACCAAAGTAAATGATAGATGCTATTCACTCGTTTCTATCCAATCAGTGTTATGCATCTCATTGTTGTCAGCTTAGTTTTGGCTTTTCACAAAAATTTTCTTTAAAACATACGTATACTTATTAACAATATTAAAATATATAAAAATGTAATTAAATTGAAATTATCTACATTATATAATGAAAAACAAAACATTTTTTGGGGCATTGTTCGATTAGTCGGGAAAGACGACAAATCGGCAAATGTTTCTATGCTGACAGATGAAATATGACAATCTGCAACTATTTCAATACATTTTAAACGCAATTTTTAGCAGTAATTCTGAAAAATAGCTACAACTAGGGATTGCAGTACCGGTATTTAGGGCCATCTGTACAATTTTGTAATACCGGTATTTACAAGTTTAAATACCGCTTTTTCGGTATTTACTAGAATATTCGGTATTTACTAGAAAAATATGTTCTGTTTCATAATTTTTTTTCATTAAAATATTCAAATATGTTTAAATAAAAAACAATTTCTTTTTAAATTTTAAAAATATTCTTGGATAGACTTTAAAATTAAATAAAGTACATTTTGTCGCATTTAAAAAAAGGACTAAGAGCATTTAAGCTAGAACACAGACTAAAATAAAAGAAAAATTTCTTTTCCAAAATAAATAGCAGGCTATTTTGGAAAACTATTTAATTAAATTTTTTTATAAATTCAGACATAAGTGTAGTAAAATAAGTTTTGCAGAAACTCTCTTTTTTATTATAAAGCATTAAAATCGATATAAATGGCAGTAATCAGTAAAATAGCAGTTTAATTGTGTGAAATTTCTAAAACTGTCATCAGAGACCCATATCATTAAATATATTAAAATAAACCGGTTAAACTTGCCCGCTTCGTGCGATCGAAATATTTGTCACAGATGTTCTCGCAAGGTTGTTTTTACAATAAAAATCTTGTCTCATCAGAAAAAAAGATAAAAACTGTTATTGGAAGATATAGTGAACACTAGCTTGAAATTGAGGGGGAAAAATGTGAGGATTGTGTAATATTTAACAAGAGAGCTCTTCGAAATAAGGTATGATTTTCCACAGCGTTTATAAATGTAAAATTTTATGTACAGTTAATAATAGCTTATATCTGTGGTATAATGAAGTCAGTCGATGGTGGTATGCTCACTAAGGGGAATCTCAATTTTATGAAGAAAAAAAGATATTAATTGGAACCTACCTATGCGGAAAAGATGTTCTTTGGTATGGAGATTAAGAGAAAAATAATTTCACAGATTTTTAATATTTCCACAACAAAGTTGAATTTGCCGGAAAAAAAACTTTATTTTGGTTAGATGATTTTAGAATCAAAATACAAAATAATAATTTTCCTGCTATACAAAAAAATCAAAACTGGTGATCACAGATTGGCGAATACTGAATAGTACTATGTACATATTGTAGCATTTCATAACCCAACACCGTCGTCACTTTCGCAATCCGATTCAAGTTGTTTTGTGTGTGTGTGTCTAGGTTATTATTTTTTAAAAATTTAATACTAAAATAACTTTTAAATTCACCAAATGTGTTTTTTTCTTGTAACTTTTAAGTATGCGTCCACTCATCGCAATAAATATTAAAAGGTACTAAAATGCCTATTTGACTTATTACCAAAAAAAAAAACAACTCAGATACCTAAACTTTATTTTCCTTGGGGCAGTATTTAACAGATTTTTTTTTTTTAATTTTAATTTCCTCTTCATTTATATACCAAAGAGCATCTTTTTCCGCATAAGTGGGCTTTGAAATTCTGAAAATTTTTTTTCGATCTACCCTAATGGTCAGTGGTCCATAAAAGAAAAAAAAATTATAAAATTTAACAGGATTTTTCGAACTTTTATTTATTTATCTATTTATTTTTGATGTGTTCTTAAATTGATTTAAGTCCTTAAAGAAAAAAAATAATAATAAAAACACTTTTCTTAATCGTGTACAACTAGCGGCAGCATTCGAGAAAATTCACTAATATGCTAAATATAAGCTTAAAAGTCTGTAAAAGAAACATCTAGACGTTGTTACAAACGAAAGGAAATGTATTTCATTAGAAATAAATGTTATTATTTTGAAACAGATCTTGAACAAGAAATTTGAAAGATATATAGAATGCTTTTCATATCATGCAAATATAATGATTAACCAAAACATTTTAATTTATTTAAAAAAAACATACACACTCAAAACTTCTTAAAACATTACACATCCAATCGAATATTAAAATTTCTCAGTTTATTATTTGATGTGTATTATTGAAAAGATTTTAAAGAGAATCGTTTGCTTTTATTAAATCAATAAATTTGTTGGTGGCTTTCCACATAGCATCCAGCAAAGGAAGTTAATCATTATCTTCACTTTCAATCTAAAATTAGTTCGTTTTACGAGCTGATTGCAGGTAATAAGATATGATAACTTTTTATTATCTAAGCATTTTATTTCAAAGAATTTGTTTTTGTTTCTCAATAGAAAAGAATATATGATACAACTTATACATTAAAAAAAAAATGGTCAAATTATATATTTTTGTGTCTCGTATGAATGAATATATTGTAGTGAAATGAGAAAATTTCTGAATTTTTGAAAGTCTTCGAGGATGATAAGTTAGCATTCTGACAAATCGATAAGTTAACATACTGATCAATTGATAATTTTTTTAGCATAGTGATTAATTGATAAAACAACATTGAAATATGACTATTTTTATGATTTGTCTTTAATTATCTCACAGTCTAATGTTGTTTTTTGTGTGTGTGTGTGTATTTTAAATATTTACAGTAGTAACTGGGAATATTTTTATGGGAAACTTTTTTTACGTTTCTAAATCATTTTATTTTTGTTTATTTAAATATATTAGAACAAATTAATATTAATATTTAGGCTTAGAACCCATTTCAAATATATCAGGAAACTGAATTTGAGTTATGGAAATAAATTAAAAAACATGAAAATAATTTATTTTTACAAAATATGCTAAGTTTATTTACGGAAGTTGAATTCTTTTGTGGCATGAATAATTTTATATATATTTGGTATAAATCAGTGGTCTTCAAACTTTTTCAACTTACGGAACCCTTTGAATTATATGGGGTTGTATGAGGTCCCCCCCCCACAAACACTCTTTAAAAGAATATCTCTTAAAGTAATATTTAAAGTAGATCAAAACGTGTTGTAAGTACGTTATGTAAAGACAACTAAAAATATTGTACATGTTATTAAAAAAAATTTTAAAATGTAATTTTAACATAATTTACTTATTAATAATATTAATTTGTGATCCAAGTATCACATACCGATGCATTAAATTTAGTAACTGGGATATGTGTTTGCATTTTTTTTTCACATAAACTGTCAAAATCTGGGTATATTGAAGCTGTCTACAGTAGTATTTCATATTCAGCGTTGAATTTGCTTTTATATTTTATTTTTGTAGCCCTTTACGTTGAAGAATATTTTTCACTTAAGGTATCCGACTACGTTCGGGACCGTGATTTTAAAAAAGCACATAAATGGATCATTTTCATGATATTTAGTGTCACTTAGATTAGAATACATGTATAAAATTGTTTTAAGAACATTTTGAGAAAAAAAATTATTTAAATACAATATTTCGGCAAAAAATTAACTTAGAATAACCTTTTTTTCAAAATGTTCTCCTTTCGTGAAAAATGCTTCTATTATAATAATATTTTGCCTGCATATAGCTCAGACCTCTGTACAGAGGCTCAACTATGACTTTTGAAAAATTCACATTATTTTCAGAGTTACAACCCATTGAAATAATTATCGGCGTTTTTTTCTTAAAATTTCTCCCCCCTGTTGTCGTAAAAATGAATAAACCCACTTCTAAGTTATATATTTCAAAAATTCTAGTTGAGCCTCTGTACAGAGGTCTGAGCTATATACAGGCAAAATATTATTATAATGGAAGCATTTTTCACAAAAGGAGAATATTTTGAAAATGGGTCACTCTATGTTCATTTTTTGTCAAAATATTGTACTTAAATAATTTTTTATTGTAATACTATTCTTAAAACAGTTTTATATACATTTTCTAATCTAAGAGATACTAAATATCATAAATATTATCCATTTATACGCTTTTGCAAAATCACGGTTCCGAACGTAGTCGGATACCTTAATTACAATGTTCTAAATGACATGAAAATGTTTATAGCTGTATGAGCAATCTCATGTATTTTGATTGAGAGAGAGAGAATTTGTAACCGAAAATTTAGTAGCTGTTCTTGCTTAAATTTAGATATTAATGTTGAATCTGTTGATACGTCGATAAGCTGTTTCTTTCCTTCAATATAAGGCCTTTCCCCCCTACAAATGAAAAAAGGTGCATTTTCCAATAGAAATCTATCTAGTTCTGCAAAACATTTTACTAACGAGTATAAAATTATTTCTTGGAACCCGGGATTGTAAGCCATGTGACGTCTTCAATTGATGTGAACCCCACCCGTCAATTCATCTGAAATCACCCTTCCATTCATCCCCAAACAGATGTTGGATGACAGGTGCAGGTGGCCATGGGGTCATTGTTTGTTGACTGGCCTCGGACAAGCGCAGACATCTGGTCTGGAATCTACAATGGCTAAGGAATGCAGGTGTCAATAGGCATTCCTTTATGAAAGTTTTGAATAGAAGTCGATGCATTGAGAGTGGGGCTGTGAAGCCCAGGTGTGAGATGAATGGATGTGAGTTATGGCGCCCTTGGATTCCAGACGGACGGGGAATGTGTTTGTGTTTGCCGCGTAAATGAGAGACGAAGGTGGCCCGGGGACGAGGGCAGACCTTTTCTTTGACCTGCCAATGAGAAAGACGAGGGCAGACCCTTTTCTTTTTTGACCTGCCAATGAGGAAAACGAGGGGCGTGTGGTGGACCCGCCCCTGGTGTTTAAAAGGGGTGAATTTTTGAAAGACTTAAAGAGAAAGAGAGACGGAGGGACGAGAAGAAAAAACCTGAGGCGACTTGGACGGAGAGAGAAACTTGGAGAGATAGAGCCATGGAGTAAACTGGAGCCCGGAAAAGCTATGGACTGACCTCGAGTGATAAAGACTGTCCGCCCGGCCTTGGCCTATTTAATGAATATTTTTGAATCTATTAAATACTATTTAATTTTTTTAAATATGGCTGTGACAAATTTTCTTGTGTACGAATGACTGACGACGTTACAGCCACTTAATATTCCCAATGTAGTAGGCAGTGTGGCGTGCCTCGGCACCTACCTAATTCCTCTTAACTGGAACCAACCGGCGAGCAGGAGAAGTGAACTGATATGAACGGACACTCGCTCTACTTCTCTCTCTGACTCGCACGAGGAAAGACGTGCTTTCCCCTTTATTCAATTTCCATGTTTCAACCTAAGTAATTAGTAATTCGTATAATATTTTATAATGCTGTAAATTAAAAATATGTTTAACCTTTTTTATCATTCATTTTTATTATTTATATGGCGTGTAATAAACCTTAAATAGATTCTCACTTCATGCCATAGGCAGTGGCGTAACGGAGAATATTAGGGTTTTCCTGCAAACTCAGGTTTTGTGTTCGAAGCCCAAATACGTGCTTTACGTTAGTCAAGCTTTGGGCCCCACGCAATGCGGGGGTGTACGTTACGCTACTGCTAGTAGGTAGTCCGTATAAAAAATAAGGTTTTGATATTCTTTTATTTTACTGTAAAAAAAGTTTTTGAAGTATTACAAAATACACACAGTTATATATATATATATATATATATATATATATATATATATATATATATTATGTGTAAATACAATTTTCAGTTTTAATGACTGAAATAAGCTTTAGATATTTACTCTACATACAAACTTCATTTAAAACATGAATCCATTTTGCATACACATTTATTATTTTCTTTTCGATTTTTTATTGTGACTTGTGGAACCCCAGGGTTCCGTGGAACACAGTTTGAAGACTACTGATATAAATGAATCATTCACAAACAGAAAGAGAAAGGCAAAGTTTTATTTTATAAGTATTTCTTTTTTATCACAATTTTCTTAAATTAAATTATGTTAATTCAAATTATTTGACTTAATTTTTTAAAATCTAAATTGATTTACGATTATTTTACGAACATTAATGATTTGATAATTATCAGTTATCATCAGTTATTAATTTTTCTTAATTTTTTTTTATTTGTATGATTGTAAAATATATTACTCATAGTTTCATTTACATGTTTTTTTAAATTATTTTTTGAGTTATATGTACACTCACTTCCAAAAGTTGAGCACGGAGAGGAAAATGCTAATTTCCGGAAGCCAATCAGAACTGAAGAGGATGCAATTCGCTGCAGAGGTAGATGGCAGTATGCAAATATGTTAGGTAACAGCCAATCGTGCTTTCATGTCAAGAAAAATGCTAAAAGGGCAGTCTTATAAGAAGCCAGCTCTTTATGAAGGGTTACAGAAGTTGATTGTAAGTGCTAATAGAAGGTGTTTAAAACTTTCGTACAATTTGTTTTCAAGGCATACGTGTTTCTGTGACTTCCAGAAAACGAAAGGAAGATTCTGAGCGCTGGCGTGCAGTGGGGCGCATTGAAACAGGACAGTCGATCAAAGATGTAGCTCTTTTCTTCGGCGTTCATCATTCTGTAATTTTACATTTATGGAAACAATTCCAAACCACACACACAGTTGTCCGAAGGCCCGTAGGCGGTTGCCCAAGGGTTACAACCCCCGTGGAAGATCGATATATTGCTATTGTAGCCAAGCGGAATCGCAGAGCGACCTCCACACGTGTGACATCTATGGTTACAGCATCCATTGGTAAGGCTATATCTGCAGCTACTGTACGCCGAAGATTACATATGAATGGACTGTATGCCCGGGTACCTCGAGTTTGTGTTCCTCTATCCGTCCAATCAAGAGGGGCACGATTAAAGTGGTGCCGGGAACATGGCAATTGGACTGTGTTTGACTGGGGCAATGTCATGTTTACTGATGAGTCAAGATTTGCTCTGGAGCCAGATGACAAGCGTATAAGGATATGGCGTAAACAAGGAACACGCAATCAGCCCCAAAACATCACCGAACATCACGCATTCCGAGGCGGAAGCATTATGATGATGGCACGGATTTCATTAGGATACCGCACCGACCTGCACATCTTTAAACGGGGTTTTGTGACGGCTGTCCGGTATCGAGATGAATTCCTAGAACCATTTGTGAGATTGTACGCTGCAACAGTTGGCCCTACTTTTGTTTTAATTGACGATAAACACGTCCCCATAGAGCTGACATCGTCGATGACTACCTGGAGAGAGAAGGGATTGCGCGTATGGCGTGGCCAGCATATTCGCCCAACCTGAACCCCATTTAAAATCTTTGGGATGCTCTCGGCTGTGCTGTATCCACGTTTCTCATCTCCTGCCACTCTTATTGAGCTGGAAACTGCTCTACAAGAAGAATGGCGATTGCTTAATTCTGCGGTGGTTGACCACCTAATTGAAAGAATGGTCAGAAGGTGTAAACTTTGCATACAGATGAGGGGGGATCACATACCCTATTAATGTCCTTTTTTCATTTTATGCTGTTTATTTTCACTTTATACATAATTCTATTTAAGTCTCCCGTATGACTTTATCTGATAACTTACAAAAATTTAATATTGTTTTCATTTCTGTATATAATTTTTGATTTTGTTTTATGTATAAATATATATGCTACTTTACTACCAAATTTTGTGTAAATCAAAGCAGTATTTGTTGATTTTTTGCATTTTACATCTTCGTGCTTAACTTTTGGAAGTGAGTGTATATACCTTTCCTATGGAAATTAAATAGTTTTTTTCAGTATAATTAATTGAAAACTTGCATCGTCATTTAGCCCACTATACTTTTATAGATCAAATCTTATCCTGCAAACAATATTTTATAAATAATAATGTAAATTACGAAAGTGCGAAAAATATTTTTATTATTGAAACTTGTACATTTTCCCATATTGTTATGGAAACATCAAATTACTTTTCTACATATAATCTTTATATTTTATTCTATAAATTCTTTTAAAATTTATATATAATTTCTCTTAAACATTTTTTTAGAATTTGTTTGTATTTTCTAATTTTGAAATATTTACGAGAGTACTCTTTTCCATTTGGAACGGGCTCAATTCGTGACGGTTTCATGATAAAGAGAAGCGCTTGTTCTCCATTGAATTCAAAACAGATATTAAACTAATTGTACTTGTTGTTTTACTTGTAAAATTTAGATAAAATTTCATATTTCATAGTTGGGTAAAGATGTTCAAATATTGCGAAAAAAAAAAAAAATTTCTTGAAAAAAGGATTATAAAATTAAAAAAAAAAAAATCTACATTATGCGTGTATTTTTAAATCAAATGTATTTTTCATACTTTTGAGATTTATTACGTACTTTTTAAGAGAAAGTTTCTGCATATAGCAAAAGTTGGCAACAACGAAGTGCAGGAACTGATTAGCAGGAAACACATTATAGCTTTTATCGTGTGACTATGACGTCACGTGAGTTTTTGAACTGATTGGCTAGAAAAACGTGATTGTTGTTATCATGTGACTATACGTCACATGAGTTTAACCCATTGCAATTAAATCATAACTCCAAATATATTGTCACTGACTGAAAAGTGAGCACTTGAGTGTTAATTATGCATAGAAAATATCCAACACAAAAACACCAAAGAAAAATATAAGATCTAGTATAAAATCATTTTTGATTGAATGAACCCTTTGTTCTTAAAAGATTGGTGTCAATAAGTAAATACAATAGTTATTCACTTAATTACAAAGATTAGAATTAGAATTTGGCATTTAAATTAATAAATATATAGTTATTTAAAACAGTAAAACGAAACCCTTTCTCTGATAAAATTTTTAATTTAAAATAAATTATTTTTTTTTATAAAAAACATTAATTCAAAAATTATTAATTTATCATCTTATAGAGAGCTAAAATATAACCAATTTATAAATCGTGTACTTGATTCTGTGAAAGATATGTCAATTAAGAGTCACAAATAAGGGCTACATTTTATCATACAACAAAAAAATTATTAAGAATTATTTGAGTTGTAAGACCTTTTATGTAGTTGCTAGTATGCTATTAAAACTCAGTGGCGCAACAGCCCTTGGAGGGCCAAGGTCTACTATGCCCGTCTCAGTTTTCGTGACCTTGGGCGCTGAGGTGTATGAACAGATGTTCTAGTCAGGTGATCAGTATGACGAGAAACTTTCAGTGTCTAGTTCCCAAGCAAGCTCGGTACTCATAATCCTTACTAATATTATAAACGTGAAAGAGTTTGTATGGATGTTTGTTACTCTTTCACGCAAAAACAACTGAATGGATTTTAATGAAACTTTACAATAATATAGCTTATACATCAGAATAACACATAGGCTATTATTTATAAAGATACTGTGTGAAGTGTTCAAAATATAACGATAATTTTCAAGTAAGTAGGAAAAAATTCTGCCATCTGCAAAAAAGCCCTCGACACCATATATCTATCTTTTATGCGTGAAGCAAAACTTAGCCCTTTTGTTTTGTCTACGCCTGGTGCCAGGAACTGCGAAAGCTTGAACAGGCGGAGTGTGAGGGTGATTACAATTTTAACATAAAATAAATACAGCAAAAAGTAATATTAACGCATTACACTTCCAGATATAAAAAATTTATACTATTTTAAGCGTTCATTACACAAAATTTGAAACAATGTGTTACTTTTGCTGAGCAGAGATCAGCTTAAGAAGGGGTTTTCAAAAATCGACCCACAAGAGAGTTACGGGGAGTTACTAGATTTAAAAAAAAAGTCCTTTTTATCAGCTATTAAATCTACAGACTTAAAATTTAACAAACAGGGTTTTTTTTTTTGTTCAGCTGAGATATGCAAAAAGCTTTTTTTTTGTTTTATTTGCAATTTACATAAAATTAACTCATTAAAAAAAACTTCTTTATCCTTCGATCTGTATTATTTAATTTTTCAATTCACCCGTGCGAAGAACGGGTATACCAGCTAGTATGGTTATATGTTTTATTACAGCATTTAAATTCTGTTTAAAATATTTTAGAGTCAATTAAGGTATCCGACTACGTTCGGAACCGTGATTTTAAAAAAGCGCATAAATGGATAATTGTCATGATATTTAATGTCACTTAGATTAGAATACATGTATAAAATTGTTTTAAGGACATTTTGACAAAAAAAAAAATTATTTAAATACAATATTATGGCAAAAAATTAACTTAGAATAATCTTTTTTTCCAAATGTTCTCCTTTTGTGAAAAATGCTTCTATTATAATAATACTTTGTCTGCATATAGCTCAGACCTCTCTACAGAGACTCAACTAGAATGTTTGAAAAATTCACATTATTTTCAGAGTTACCACCCATTTAAATAATTATTGGCGTTTTTTTCTTAAAATTGCTCCCCTCTGTTGTCGTAAAATATGGATAAACCCACTTCTAAGTTATATATTTCAGAAATTCTAGTTGAGCCTCTGTACAGAGGTCTGAGCTACATACAGGCAAAATATTATTATAATAGAAGTATTTTTTATAAAAGGAGAACATTTGGAAAAAAGATTATTCTAAGTTAATTTTTTGCTAAAATATTGTATTTAAATAATTTTTTTTTTTGTCAAAATGTCCTTAAAAATTTTATTCATGTATTTTAATCTAATTGACACTAAATATCGTGAAAATTATCCATTTATGCGCTTTTTTAAAATCACGGTTCCGAACGTAGTCGGATACCTTAAATTCAAGGACACCAAAAGGTTTCAATTTAGAAATAATTAAAAGATATTCACACAGTGCTGTTGTTTATCTTGAAATTAGAGATCCAATATAAAATAAATTGAATACGCATAAACGAACAAAAAATAAATAAAATAAAATAAAGGAAACACACACAAATATTTCATAAACAATAATAAATTTTTATTCGACTCTTATATGCTACAATACATACAACAACATTAAATATTTCTCAAGGCTGACTAGGAAGCATAACACTTCAAGAACGTCGAACAATTAGTTTCAGTCAAGCAAAAATATGACATCTCTGGGATACACAACAGAATTAATAGGATATTTGGTCAAGCTAAAGAGAAACAATAACATCTTTTTTAAGTGTAATGTAAAATTACACTCGTTCTATGGTTAAACATATGTATTTTTTACACATCACAATACGATTAACCTTATACAACTTCTTCCAAGGTGTAAATGCATTTTCCAAGGCAAAAATAGTGCTGAATTTGAGTCAAATATACAACACATATAAAATAAATAAAATTAAATGAAAGTATTAAATTCACAAACATTTCTTTTAAAAATAAACATTTCAGTATTTAGAATATTGTTTCAACTTATAAACTTATATGATCAAATTATAAAAGAATTTATTTTCATTAAAAATATTATTTCTTTTTTTTTTTGTAAAAGTTGCATCAGAAAAAAAGAAGAAAATAGAATAATTAAAAGCTTTCCTTTACTCTTAATAGTTATATTTGCTGTTCAAAAAATATATATAATTTAGAATCAAAGAAATTTCTCAATTATTGTGAAGCATTTTAAAATGGTACATGTATTTATTTGTAAGTTATAATTATGCTTAAAAAGTAAAACAATGCAGAGTTTAAAAGTATATAATTTTATAAATTAACGATTTAATTTTCCTAAGATAAAATATTATAGGGTTTAAAACTTAACTTTTTACATTTCAAATAAGAAAAATAAGTACATTTCTGAATTTACACTTTCATTTATACCTTAGACAAATATAAATATAACATATAAGATTATAATTATTATACATTTAAAATGCCTTTCTGGTATTATTTTTATGATATGCAACTTTTTTTTTCAAAAACAAAAACAAAACAATAACAGCACAATGAAATCCAATCACATCACAATTGAAGTTTGGATTAATAACAATAAAAAATGAAGATGTGTGAAAATGGCAGTAAAATGAAAACGATAATTTAATGATGAAGCATAATTAGTGAGTTATTAACAAGTTCAAAAAGTGCAAAAAACAGGGAACATTGATTCTCTCAGAAAGAAGGAAAAAGTTTCATTCGAGCATTGGAATAGTAATATCCAATTAGTTTCAAACGTAGCCTATTTGAAATAAAATCAAAAATAGTATAGAACTAATAAAGTTCTCTACAAATATTAACAACGATAAAAATATGTTATTATAGATGAGGAATTATAGTATTTCAATATAAATAATGTTAACACATGCACACAAACATGAAAATCCTAGAATGATAAAAAGAGATACAAGAACAGTAGAAAAGACAAAAGAAAAAAACATGTACAAACATGGCGCAATACTCGAAATCATACATTCTTTTGTTCCAAATTTATTTATGCGTATCAGTGTTATCCCATGCTTATACAGGATTAATTTAAATATAAACAAATTGTGCTTTTTGCATACTGCATCTATTTCAAAGATTTATGAATACAAAGTTTCATAAAAAAAATAATTTGTAACAAAAATTTCAACAAAACCAAACGGTTTTTTTTAAAAAAAATTTAACAATAAAAATAATAGTTATTATTCAAATATAGATATATAACCAAACGATTAACACAATTAACGATTTGTATCACAAGTGAAAAAAAAAATTTTTAAAAGATTTTAACAATAAAAATAATAACCTTTACTCAAATAATCGATATATAACCAAACAATTAACTGTCATATCACAAATGGAAAAAAAACCCCGATTTTTTTAAAATAAGATTTTAACAATAAAAGTAACCATTACACGAACATAAAAAAAAATGTATAACTAAATGATCGACAGTTACATCGCAAAAAAAAGGCTAACATTATACAATTAATAATATTTTAATATTATATTACAATACTTATATAGTAATTTAATAACAACAAACCTATGTAAATGCAAAAATCACATAAGAATGCAAAAATACACACAAAAATTATTGCATAACGAAGCAACATGTCTTCTATAATGCAACATTCACATGAGAGCATTGAAATGGCAAATTCAGCAATATATACAATGAAATTGTACAATGTTTTAAACTCCACCCCAATAACTTTACAACACCTAACATTATATAATATTTCGGCCAACGAATATATATATGGCACACACAAGTACGACTAGATTCAAGTGAAGACTTTAAAAAAATACATCACAGAGTTTTTTTTAAGTACATTCATATAGAGAAAGAAGTATTCTAACAAGCTAGAGAATTAAAAGGAGGCAAGAGATACGTAGTGCAGAGACAAACCATGGCTCTAATTTCGTTTCTTTTTTTTTAGTTCAATATTAGAAACTCCCATGCAATGAAGATATGTTTCAATGTACAATTCTTGAACGGGATTTTATTATTAAAATCCTTGTATTTCTTTTACAAAAACGAGATTCAAACTTGTTTCTCTGCAACGTCGGTGACTCGCACTATCACGTTAAAGTGTGTATTGTGCAAGTCTCCCAGCGTATGTTATTTATTGTATGATAAAAGACGTGGCATATTTTGTTTTATCTAGTGAAATTCTGAACATGTATGAGAGAAATATTGCACAAAATGCAATCGGCTGATGCACGCACCTGGGCGGAAAAGCTCAGTGATGTGTGGATTGGACGCGATGCAAGGTGATTGTTTACTTATTTATCCCCCTCACCCCTATTTCAGATTCAATAAACAACTCTAAAAAGAATCATTCGGTGCGATCGACAGGTGAACAAACGTAGTTTATTTATTTAAATGATTTTTTTATATGTGTGCGAATAAGAATAATTCATTTTAAATTATCGTTTGGTTATTATTTATTAGTGTATTTTTTGATAAATGGAATGGCATATATTTTTAAATTTCAACGATGTAATTATTTGATAATATATTTGAAAATTGATAAATTTATTTAGTTTTAACTTCATAATTTTTATATTTGTAGTATATTTCTACATTTATTTTTATTAATTTATTGCTTTTTTGAGAAAGTCGGTTTATATATTGATAATGAAATGAATTTGTATCTTATGTATTAATGTACTAATATATATATATATATATTTGAAAAAATTATAGTTTAACATAAATATTTATTTAAAATAATTTTCTTTTCCGTGGCTCATTGTAATTGATTAAATGTTTGAAAAAAAAACATTGAAGAATACTTTTTTAAAACTAAATTAAAATTAATATGTATTTCTTTTTCTCACAAAAGTAAAGAAGTTGATAAATAGTTATCATTTTGATTTTTGTATAGATTGGTGGATATATTTTTTATTAAAATTATACGTAAAAGATGCTTTAAACAAATATAGGTGTCAGAATATATAAAAAATTTCATTATATGCTGATGTAACTTTTTTTAACGCCAATTTTTGAGATCGTATATATTACTTCAAAAAATGAGCTTCAAATGCAAGAAAGAGTGGCTTGTAAATGATTTCGATAAACAATTTTAATAAAAACATCTAAATAAAGATTTCAACAAGCTTACAATAAGTCATATATTCCAATAAAAATCAATAAATATATGTACTGGCCAACAAATATATAAATAGTATTCAGTTTGAAACAAAGCTAAATGTCTTCATAACAAAAAAAATTGCACATGATATTGAACAATACTTATTTTCAATCTTTCATTTTCCTGTATTAACATAACTCGAAAAAAGGGGGCTGTACTAATATCACAGTCTATATGGATGATGAATGTCCAATTAGATATTGAAATACATATATATTGAAATGATTCTTTAAGAGGAATAGAAAGTATTAGTATTCTCGAACTACAGATAACTTGAAACGAATCTAAATTGGCTATACTATGACTAAATTCTTAATACACACACATTTTCACTCAATATACACCACTACCTACCTCAATTACATAAATAGAGGTAATTATTTGTAATACTATTCTATTAAAATAATAATAATAATATTTAAATAATAATTCTAAATTGTAGGCTTTAAATTCTTACGTACAGAGTTACTTGAATCCTGTATGGAAGAATTAACTATTATGTTTAAGGTGAGTATTTTTAACGATGCCTAACACTTAGTGGAAAGAAATAATATTTTCTCTGAGGCAAATATTTTTTTTAAATATGAGTTTATATTTATCTCTCTAAGTAAATATTAATTTTTTTGTAATAATTTATTCTCTCAATTATAACGAGTGATAATCTATATCTGCTTATTTTACTTATATTATTCTCTACACAGAATAATTTAAAGGTAACAAATATAATCTTTGCTTAATATGTTATAATTTATTCTCTCAATCAGACGTACTAACTACTGGCAAGTGTGTTTATTATTCTTTCATTTAAATTCGGTTGCTGATTTAGTTAAATATCTCTCACTGAGTCGATTTAAAATGGTAAAGGATGTTTTAAATATAAACAAAATGTTCCAATACAATCTTTAAAATCCTCAAAAAATATAATATTTCCTGCCCAAATTTCATTTCTCAAATACCACAGGATACAATGATACAGATGACATAACGATTTGGTAATTAACACTAATTGTTCTTTGGTTTACCTGTCTTCGAACAAGGAAAATAAAGTCTCTCATATATAAAGCCATGTCTTACAACAGGTTTGTGCTCCTTAAGTACGACAATAGATCACCAATAGTCTCTTTAGTTAGTTACCAATCTTCAACAAGTTCTCCAAAAATGCATTTTAGATGAATTTCTCCAAGAGGTCCGTGGCTGTTAATTCGAAACAAATAGAAACAACGAATCGTTCTTTGGTTTTTCAACAATGATCAAAGCGTTTCTGTATTTTTGCAACGTCCACCAGCCTTCGAAGTGCAGATAGATAGAACGGAATTTTTCTAAGCTGGAGTTTTCCAAGCGTGTACATCCGGGAGGTATTTCCCCAGCATCGATCTACTTGTACAAGTCTACGAATTTTTTTTTTTTTTTTTGTTATATTCTACAGATTGACACATGGACTTTTGGGCTACAGCGAAGATCGTGAGAGTTCTTCGCCAGGGTGGACCCAGTGCAGGGTGCGAAAGTTTCTGAGACGGGAAGGGGTCATGCCCTGCGCTCAGGCGGGGCCCGGGATCTTTGGAGGGCCCCCGGTAGAGAGCCTGATGCGAACGGGTCATGCCGTGTGGATTTTCGCACCCTGCTAGCCACCCCGAGCTTCAGGCAAACAAAATGACCGGACGGTGTCCGGCTCATGGTTCTTTCTTAGAAGGGCAGGCTGGACGTGAAGATGTTCTCGACCAGCGGGGGTGCTGGCACGAGATCTTCCAGCCTGAGGTAGAAGATACGTTGTAGTCCCTGGACACTGAGCGTTCTCAGTTCGGGAAGTTGGGTGAGGATGCGACTGAAGTAGTGGCGCTTCTTTTGTGCTTCGTTGTTGTACGTGACGTGGTCTCGCAGAGATCCGATGATTTTCATCTGCACCTGTTCCACGCGCTGGGGTTCCTTCAAACCATGACGTTCTGTAGGAAGAAAAAAAGGAATTGGTTATAGCGCAAAAATATAAAAACATATATAAATTAGGTTTTATCTCTCTATTTCACATTGCAAATTATCAGTAAATTAGAAAAGCTGATAAAAATTTTAATTGTCTATAATAATTGGTAGTTTAAAAAAATGGAAAAAATTCTTTATATAGGAAGTTATTCATTGAACTTGCAGAGCATTAAGGTGTATTATAAGTGCTTAATTTTTTTTCGAAGAAGTATTTCTTTAAAACTTTTTCCTTGATTTAATAAAGGACAATCTACCTAACAATATCATTTCTATAAACCACAACGATATCTATAAAGGAATAATAAAAGTTCAACAATTTTGTATGAA